>ML424292.1:43499-93503 GCA_005239525.1 Nicotiana knightiana | reverse complement strand
TCACTTTAAGTGGAAAAACTCCCGTACCCCTTTTGGGGCGTATAAAAAAGGAGGTGTGACAGACGTGTCCTAGAGAGGTGATAGAAAACTCGTCATGGTAGGTACGGTATGATTTGTTCTAGCCATACCTTTCGTACAAGTAGTCAAAAGGAATGTACGAATCCTCCAAACATACCAATTCCACGTCCTTTTTCAGACCCATCGTTTTGAGGAAACTTTTGCCTGTGCGGTTCTCAGGCATCAACAACCCCGGAGTTTCCCATACTAGGTTAACCAGCCCTCCTATCTCTTCTATCAAAGGTGCCATTTTGATGTTCCCAAAGCGGAACACGGACCTTTCACGATCCCAGAACAGGGTAGAAACCTCTATTATCATTTTGTTAGGCTGGATTTACAAGAGAGACGATAAATTACCCAAGTGTTTCCTAATGATAGCTTTGTTGCTAGAGTGTAGATCCTCCCATCAACTCAATAATTTTGGGTGGATGTTGGAGACCATGCCGAATCTGGGGACTTCGTGCCTCATTTTTTCTGCAAAGAAAATAAGGTTAGGCCCTTACTCCCACCGGACTCGACTATTTATCGTCAATAATTAGCAGGAAGCATTTAGTTCTCCAAATAAATGCACAGAACGTGAGGGCGTCCATTTGAGTTTAGGGAAACCCGGTGGACTTTTGGATAAGGCTATCTTAAAAGCTATCATGCAGACGACACTTTAGATTGATTAGGTTTGACCATGATGCATGCAATAGTGAAACAGAGTAAGGTTTCTATGGGGTTTTTGACCAGTACCCTTAAGCGTACAACTCAAGGGGGAAAGGCACGGAACCGTCGATTGCACCGCTGATCGACTAGTTTTACCGCAAATAAGCCTTTTCAAATTTAGTGGGTTATAATATAGGATGGGCGCAACTACTCATCAAGCACTGCTATAGTATTTTGGTTGGCACGAGTAGAGTATGAATGTTGAGCATGATTTATGCAATAAGTATTAAAATAAGTTGTCACGTATTTGCACGTTAAAGAAAGCGGTAAAAATGGTAGTAATGATTTAAAGCAGTTACAAAAGGAAACAAAGAGACATGTCAGTTTTGTTTTTGAAGAAAAGTAAATACCCGAAGTAAAAAATTAATTGCAGGTAAAGGGAATAGGAAAGGGTGCAAGTATTTAAAATAAAGGCAAAAATTCATGAAACAATTTGAAATGGTAAAAGCCTGGATATCCCCAGCAGAGTCGCTATGCTGTCGCGCCCCCTTTTTCTTTCCTCGCGGAGATCGAGTTTATGACATTGGTTGGGAGAACTCTTTCCTTTTGGGAAAGTGGTCATATTTTGGAGAGTCGCCACCTAACGATTTTAACGGTGCGTTAGGGCACCTAAGGGGTTCAATTATAACTACGTTGCTAACCAGAGATTTGGGTAAGGGCTTGAAATTATCCTAAGGGGAAGGTGTTAGGCACCCCTCAGGATCCACAAGTGTGGTTCCCTGCCAAATGATTTTGTGAATTTGTACAATTAGCAAATAACAAGTAAATGCTCAAATAAGAGGGGATTTAAGTCTTAAGCATGTAGATGTTTAGAAAAAAAGTAAAGAAGATTAGCTTTTGAAAAGGAATTACGAGCTAGCATACAAAAGGTGTCCTAGGTTTATAATAATATGGATAACATCAATGCAATACCCGGTAATCACTCCTCGAAGAGGGGATACGCATGGTATTAGCGCACCGGTCATCATATCCATATTCTACCCTTCCCACCCCGTAAGGTTATTAAAACGAGTGTTGGTCTCGACCTTTATCGCATGCTGTTACCCGTCCCTTCCTATTAGTCCTGGAGGAAATTAGGACTCCTATCCTAAAGGAAGTGCTAGGCAGACCCTCAGGTTTTAAAGGTAAAATTCTAAGGTGACAGATAACAAAACAAATAGGACTGCAGATAAAGGAAAGCATAGAAAACAGATAAAGGCTCAGATATTCCTCCACATACAGTACACGTAAGCAGCATGTCTCATACACAATTAAAGTCCATATTAATTTAGAATCCTAAAGCATGGTATCTAGGTGATAACACAAAGATAGATTATTGCATAACTTAGAGAGGAAATCTTAATCATGCTTGCCTACTGTTTTAAGCATGCTGACAATTAAACATGATCACAAAGACAGTTCTGATTTTATCTTTTTTAAGTTAATTACCTAAGGTTTGCCTAAGTGTTGGATAACATGCAACAATTATTCAGATTTGTTAATGACTCTAGGTTGTTTGTAGCTAATAACATACGATTCTAGGTGTAAAGATGTACAAAGATTAATTACCAGTTGCTGAGAACAAGGGACTGTTATGTGTTTAGGCTAAATGCAGTTAAATAGATACGATCCTATAGCATGATATCTAATGCAGCATGATGCATAATAACTTAAACATGATTTCTAAATGCACGTGAATCATATAATTATGCACGGTTTCAGGAATAGCATAGGTGACAGATTTTAATCGTTGTTTACCTAAAACAGGATCTCTATGCGTATAGCATGATGAGACGTGATCACTGCTTATTTATCCTAAGACAATACTTCTAGTGAAATTTCAGAATATGGCAGAATCACGTAATAACAACTTATTTTATTGTAATTATTTATCCTATAGGCATGATTTCTAAGCGTGGAGTTGTCGAATGCACATAAATCCTAAGTAGCATGATATCTAATGTATGGCATGGTGCACCTAAACATGGCTTCTATTGCGCATAGAGAAAATAAACCTAAAAGCATGGTTTCTACCCTTAGTTATACTACAACATGATCCATTCTTCACTACCCCAGAGTTGTTTACAAATAATTATTACAGGCCATCAAATACGAATTACACAACTGAAATAGAAGGAAAATAAGAATTTAACTATAGGGAGCCTACAGAATAGGCTCAAGTTTCCAAGTCCTCAATTCCAGGTATTGNGGGCTCCCGGGCAGTGCTCACACCCAGATTTCATAGCCAAAATAGAGTAAGTGCAGTGTGGAATGGCCAGCCTCTGTGTGTCAAAGTTCAGAGGGAGCTCAAGGGTCCCAAGGCAATGCTCACAAAGAAGGGGCAGAACCTAGACTTCTAAGAGTATATGTGAGAGTGCTTTTTACTTCTTTTAAAAAGGGTTTAAGTAAGAAAACAATTTTGAGAAAGGGTAAGTAAAAAAACAGTTTGACAAGGGAAACTTGATTGGAATAGAAGTTCAACATCACACAAAGGACCAGGGATAGTCCAACAATCACAAATAGGGGTAATGGGATTTGAGGACAAATACAGAGCATGTGAGGGCAAACATATAGCAGGCAGAAGCACATATATAGGCATGCATAGGAACATCCTAAGGGTTCAAAGGATCAGGGATACAATAAAGTACTGGATTATATTAACACCAAAATAACTAAGGCCATGATTGAACTAATGTACCAGTTATAGGCATGGAGATTCACGTAAGAAGCAAGTGCTAAGTATACAGAAACATGTTGATCAAGTAAAGCCTAACTTAACATGCAGAGGGGAGTTTAGGATCCTATATACATGTTGAATACTAAGTAAAAGCAAATTAGAAACACACTGAATTACAACAGTGATAGAAACATGTTGGTTTGAGGACTGAAATCTAAATTAGAACATACCAGTGAAGTGAAGAAAGCAGTAACACAAACAGGAAGTAGGAGATGCACAATAGTTAGCCTTGGCTTGCAGCAGACTAACTTAGAATAGCAGTAACTAGCACAGAAAAGAGAGCAGAGAATTTTTATTTGTGTGTGAGAGAGAGTTGAACATATCAGTTCCTCTGTTTGAAAAATAAGAGGCCTAGGTATATATAGCTTTGAAAACAGGTAGCAAATAAGGTAAAGTCTGTAGTTAAGCAGTAAATAAAGGAATCAGGATTAATCATCAGGGAATCAAAGTCAGGCAGCAATTAAGGGAATCAGAATCAATCAGTATAAGAATAGTATGGGTACTTCCTTAATTAAGGGAGTTAACTCTCCAACGGTAAGAAAAAGTTACAAGTAAGGAAAGGAAGCAAATAAGGAAAGATTCATACATAGTAAGCACAGAGTAGGGAATTGGGGGCAGGTTCATTAAAGCACTACTATAAGGATCAATTGATAGTAATAAAGCAAGAAATAACTAATAGTCGTAAAGATTATCACTGGAAATCAATTAAAGGAAACCAATCACAGGAAATTAGGGATTCGAAATAGGAGTAGTACTGATTTAAGAATCAGCATAGGTTATACAAAGTAAACACATAATAGGAGAGATTCAGAAACCCTAGTGATTAAAACAGGGTAAAATCACACGAAATTAGGGGTTTACATAGGACAATGACATGAATCACTGAATAAGCATAATACAAACAGGAAAGGAGAAGATTTAGAGGTATAGATAAACAATGAATAGAGATGAATCACAGATTAAGCATGGTAATAGCAACCAAAAAACCTAACAAGCAAGATGGGGTAAAAACATCACGAAATCACAGAATAATCAAGAGAACAGAGTGAACACAATAGAACAAATGAACACATCGTTGTAAACAAACTCAGAGCCATAGGTGAAAGCTAAGAGTTTAGGATTTTTAACGAAATAACTCAGACACAGGAAAAGGCTGGAATAAAGCTTAAAATAATAAAAATCATAAGATAATACTTAAAATATGAAGGGAAATCATTTCTGAAAAGAGGTTTGAAAACCCTAGTTCGAAGGTGAAGAGTTACTTCATGAAAATCGGAAAACCTTTTGAAAACACCAAAAATAGCTCAGAATAAGCCAAGATCTGTTATAGATCTATGAAAATCAGAGACTGATAGTTAGGGTTTCACAGAGACAACCCAAAGAGAAGGAGAAACGGCTTAGAAACCATTGGTCCTAGCCAGAAATAACAGAATCTTACTCGGACGATCATGGATGGCCGGAGAACGGCATATGAGATCATGGGAGGTAAGTGAACCGCCTCGGGTTCCCTTGAAAACCTCAGGACAGCATCAATCCGGTGTAGAAGGAGAGCCATAGGCTGGGGGTGGTGGTGAGACCACCATGGTTACAGGCAAGGCGACGGCCGGTGAGAGGAGATAGGTTTAGCAAATAGGGATTTGAGAGAGATGAGAGATGTAACGGCGGAGAGAATGAGAGGGAAATTAGGGGGGAAGGGGTAGTCTTTAGGGTTAAATTAGGAAAGGGGGAATCTGGACCGTTGATCAAAAATTGATCAACGGTTTTGGGTCGGGTGGATAAGGTATTGGGCCTGGGGTATTGTGCCGTTTAAGTGGGTAAGGGGTCCGATTTTAATAGGTTAGAATCGAAATAAAAAATGACTATTTGTTAAATACCCCATAAAAATAGATAAATAATTTATAAAAATAGCTGATAATTATAAAAAATAAAATTGATGCTTAATAAAATTAAATTAACATGATTAATTAGTATTTAAAATAGCAAATGACTAATTATTGGACCAAAATAGCATAAAACATATAATTAGGCTGTAATTGCATAGTTATTGCAATTATAGCCAAAGAGTGCCAATCTGGCTAATTGTGAAATAATTTGGTCTCAATAGGATTGATAATAATATATTAAGTCAAGAAATGTCTTTGAAATCATTTGTAATGCAATTTATAATTAATTATTAGAGTTAAAAATACTGGGTAAATTAGGAATAAATTTATAAAAATATGAGAAAATTGTGGAAAAATACCAATTGTTATGAAACTTGATTTTGAAGGTATATATGAAAATTTTAAAAATAAGTTAAGGAAAAATTGGGTATCAACACCTTTACAAAGTTATCAGTTAATACAAATAGTAGTATCTAAATAAACAAGCGATGCAATAATTAAATATGATACATTGCTAACTCTAAGGAAAACAACAGTGATGAGGGTCATCAGATTTTTTATTTTTCCTACGCTGGCCGCCGTCACTGTTCGCTATGTTAACCAGATAAGCAAATATCAATTGCCATCAAAAGTAAAACAATATCAGGTGGCGTTAGAAAAATCTTGTGAAGCAAAAAGTATGTCTAAGAATTCTGTAGAAATTCAAAAGACACGTTGGAATTAATGAGTTAGACCTCAAGTAATTAGTGCCACGAAAAAGGTGCATGCACCTTACTTGTGTCAATGGCTAATTTATTGTACGAATCTAGATAACTTACGATTCCTTATTCAACCTTAAAATGTTGAGATACATTACATTTTTGTACACTAATAGTAAAGATACTATAGATTGAAGGTTAAAAAGGTCATTTAATCATTTATCTTGGAAGGTTCAAGAAACATTTAATTATTTTTTATCTCTATACTTAGCGAATACATGAATTTAAAAATTTTATTTTTTAAAATACGTTTTATAACAATTGATTGGAAATATACATTCAAAATAAGTACACGAAACCTGCACGTGTGTATATATATATATATGACAACACATTAAAAATTTTACAAATGTACGTTGCTTTGTGTAAGTTTTACGCACAGAGTTCTAGAAGAGATAATTATTTGTCAAAAGACAACACATAGACATATTAATATGACAAAAGTGTGCTTTTTAATTTGTCTATGAAGAGTAAGTTTTGTGTTTAATTTTTTATTCTTTTGAATCGATGCAAACATATTGATAGGCTTTTATACATAGAGTATTTTTTTCTTTGAAAACTACCAGCTATATTTGATAAGTAGCTCATTACAAAAATTGACCAATTAATAAAATATTATTAATATTAACTAAATATTACTAATATTAGCCAATTAACTATTTCTAGCAAAAAAATATCAAAATTTTACTTTGTTTTGAGTGAGTGTTATTAGAATAGATTGGATACAACTTAAGGAACTTGAATCTCAGTTTTGAGATGATTTTGTGAAGTTTTGAGGTGATTTGAATTGAATATTCGAAGTACAAAACTGACATGAAAAAAATGATATGTGTATCACACTGTGTATCATTTGCGTATCACACGCGTATCATATTTGTATCAATTGTGTATCATATGTATATCCATGTATACCCGTGTGTGAGATACATGCGTGATACATGTGTCGTAGAAGAATTTTTTGAACTCGATTTAATTACGAATTTTGATACAAAATAAGTCCAAATCACCTCCAATCTTCTTCAAATTTTGTATATATTCCTTATCTATATATTTTTAATGAATTTCAACTATACCCATTTAAAAAGTTCCTTTTTTGCTTAGACTTTTGAAATATTGTATTTATTTTTTTGTATTTCATCACCTTATTTGATACCTCATCCATGAAATTTCCTTTCCGTTTTGCATCTAAAGTTACTAATCACGCTCAAAAATATGGAAGGTGATTTTTGCATGTGATTTTTTGAGAGAAAGAACTCTATTTATTTGGTTTTTCAATTTTTGTTGGTTAATTTTAATAAGTCTATGACTAATAGCTAGAGGTTGGTAAGTTGAAATTTATTTGAGATATTTGTATAAGTTTCCCTTTTTTTTCCTTCCGTCTTCTAATGTCTTTGAGTTTTGTTGATAATGTGATGTTATTTATTACGATTGAGTTTATCTTGCAGCTTATTTGGATGTTCATTACCTATTGTATCGTTACTTTAAATACGATGTTTGTTTTGGTTGTTACTTAAATTTTATTTTATTGTATCATCAAATCTGTCATTACGTAACAACGAAATGTGCCACTTTTTGTAACGATCGCTTTTGTGGGGTTGCGTCGTTATCTTGTCTTTTTCTCTCATCTCACCTTTCACTATTATTAAATTATTTTATTTTATCATTTACCCTACCTTTTTATATAAGAAATTTATTCCGTATCATAATTGTTCTTTATAATAATGCAAATTTATTTTTCATATTGCTGGTGCATGATTTCATGGAATAACGGAAAACGATACAATCTATCCAAAAATAATATTTATCAAACGATACAATACAATACAATACAATACAATATGATACATTATGAAACGATGTGTAACAACCATCCAAACAAGCTATTAATCTTATTGTATTTAAATTGCTTTATGAAAACTCTAGAGGTTATAATACGTATATGTAATTACTCAATTTGTATCATATAAACTGAGGTGAATTGTTTAAATGACTTATAACCATACAACAACAATAATGACCCAGTATAGTTCCACAAGTGAGGTTTGGGGAGGGTAGTGTATACACAGACCTTACCTCTACTCCGATAGGATAAAGAGGATATTTTCGATAGACCATCGACTCAAGAAGACAAATGACATATGACCACATCTTCAAAAATTGCTTCTTTTGGTTCAAAAAATTTGTTTAAAATTGAAAAATATAAAATAAAATTTGTTTTAAAAAGCAAATAATGGACTGAAGATACTTCAAACTTATTAAAAAAAAGTCTATATCTTCAAACAAACTTAGTTCTCGTATATAATTTTCCCTAAGTTTAATTTTTTGCTCCTCTATGTAAATAAATGACTGAAGATTTACGTGCAAAACACGTACATAGGAACTAGTATTATTATAAACGTATGAATACAATATCGGTTGACTAAAATATCCTTGAAATATTTCTACAAAGACAATTACTTGGTGCATAAAATTATAATATTCCAATGCCATGCTAATCCTATTTGGATATTAACACTGCGGTCGAATAAATTTGCATGGACTTTCAAATCTTTGTTTGAATAGAAAAGAATTCTTTGTCGTACTTTTTTATTTTTTGCTTGTTAAATAAAAATTATATTAAACTTAATACTACCGTGTAACGACTTGACCGGTTGTCTTGAGCTTTAGCGCGTCGCTCGGCAGTTTGAGGGCATGAGTAGCATCACTTCAGGTATTATGACTTGTTCGCAAGGTCGGAATTGAATTCCGGGAGTGTTGGAGTCGAATTGTAAAGCGAATTCCTGTTTCAGAAGCTTTAAGTTGGAAGAATCGACTAAGATTGGATCTTTGAACAAACGACCTCGGAATCGGGATTTGAAGGTTCCAACAAGTTCGTATGATGATTTCGGACCGGGTCGTATGTTCGAATCGGATTTTGGATGACCCGGGAGCGTTTCGGCGTCTATTGTGGAAGTTGGCATTTTGGAAGAAAAATTCATACATTTGGGTCAAAGTGCATTTCGGTGTTATCGATGCCCGGTTGGGATTCCGATTCTGGGAATAGCTCCGTATAGTGATTCTGATATTGGGAGCGCGATCGGAAGTAAATTTGGAGGTCCGTAGGTCATTTTGGAGTCATTTGGCTAAAGTTAGAAATTCGAAGGTTTTTGAGGAGTTGGACCGGAAGAGGACCTTTTGATATCGGGGTCGAATTCTGATTTCGGAAGTTGGAGTAGGTCCGTAATGTTGAATATGACTTGTGTGCAAAATTCGAGATCAATCAGACGTGATTTGATAGGTTTCGGCATCGAATGAAGAAGTTGGAAGTTCTAAAGTTCATTAATCTTGAATTTGAGTTCGATTCATGATTTTGGCGTTGTTTGATGTGATTTTAGGCCTCGAGCAGGTCCGTGTTATGTTATGGGATTGGTTTGTGTGATTGAACGGGGTCTTCGGGACCCCGGGTGGATTCCGGGTGGTTAACAGATAGAAATTTGGAGTTGAGGAAGGCTGAGGCTATTATCTTCTGGTGTAAACGCACTTGCGAGGTCTTGGCCGCAGGTGCGGAGCCGCAGACGCGACCATTGAGCCATAGAAACGGAAGTGGCTGGGCTAGCTGGGGACCGTATATGCGGTCATTTTTTCGCGCACCTGTGGAAGAAGAGTCGCAGGTGCGAGATCGAGAAAGGCAGTCTGGGGGCGCATGTGCGGAAGTTAATCCGCAGAAGCGGAATTCGTCGAGCTTGAGGGAAACCGCACCTGCGATGGAAATTCCGCAGGTGCGGCTGGTGCGCCGCAGGTGCAAAGAATCGCTGGGCAGTGTGTATTTTAAGACGAGATTTGGCCATTTTTCACTCATTTCTCACGTTGGTTGGTGGATTTTGGAGCCTTGAAGAGAGGGGATTTCATCATCTTCTATGAGGTAAGTATTTCTTGCAAGTATTAAGTTAAATGCATGATTTCATAAGGATTTAAATGTGGAAGTTGTATAAATTGTGGGTTTTGGGTAGAAGACCTAGAAAATTATATTTTTGGATTTTGGCCACCAATTTGGGCATGAAATTGAGAATAAATTATATATTTGAGTTCATGAGATTATGGGTATAATTATTTTCGAAAAGTTTCGGAATCCAGGCACGTAGGCCCGAGGGTGATTTTATCAACTTTTCGATCGGGATTAGGAATTGTTATGAATTGGATTATAATGAGTAATTGAGTATATATTAATGGGTTTGCATAAATATTGGCTAGTTTTGGAGCGTTGTGCATTCATTTGAGTCATCGAAAAGGTGTGGAATGCCGACTATGGAACTTCGAAGCGAGGTAAGTCTCCTTTCTAATCTTGTAGGAGGGAATTGTCCCCATATGTGAAATAATTGATTATGTGCTACTATTTATGAGGGCTATGTACGCACGAGGTGACAAGAGTCCGTGCGTAGCTACTATTATACTTACGTCCGGGTAGTCTAGGACCCGAAAGCATGTTGTAATTGAGTTAATTGTAACCTCTCTGACAATTTAAATTGTTCGAGTCACATCAAATTATTAAATGAATTTCTAAGTAAGTTAAACTTTATTTTTTTCTGAATCGTGAAGAAAGAATTGATTTTTCCTTGGTTAAGTATTTCCTGATAAAATTTGAAGTGATTGTTTGAATGTGTATATCTATGAGTACCTGCGTTGAATGGGTGATTCGCGAGCGGGTTAGCTATATTATTTATATTTTATCGCGTCGCATGTATGATTCGCGAGCGGGGTAATAGATGCATCTATGGTTCGCGTCGTTCGACCCTCCGGCAGTGCACAATTTACATTTATGTTTGACCGGATCATTTGACCTCGGCATTTCTTGCGCATGATATTTGCTGGGTACTTTCTGCAATTTGAACTGCTTAATGGCCTGGAAATATAAGTTGTCAACTGAAATGACGGAGATTTGAATTTGTTTATATGAAGTAAGTTGTTCCTTCCTGTCGTTATTTGTTAATTAATCATGACATCCATATTTAGCGTCTCAGTTGATCATGTTAATTTGACTTCTAGCAAGTGTCAAAGTCGACCTCTCGTCACTACCTCTTTGAGGTTAGGCGGGATACTTACTGGGTACACGTTGTATTTGTACTCATACTACACTTGTTGTGCATTTAGTTGCACAAGAACATATATGTCTTGTGGCCCAGCTTGGCGCAACGGCATAGTGATACGGAGATTTAGGTGAGCTGCATCTATCGAGACGACCCGCAGCTAGCAGAGTATCTTTCAGAGTATTGTGTTTCTTTTCTGTCCAAATGTATTCCGGACAGTTATCGTATTGTACTTTATTTCCTAGGAACTGCTCATGCGCTTGTGACACCGGGTTCTGAGATGATTTTTTAATTATTTACGGTAGATAAACCTTGTGAATACATTATTATTTATTTAATGAAGTTTATTATTTATTGTCTAATGTTTAAAAGAAATGATTTCAAAAATATTAAAATGAGGATTTACTAATTATATGATGTTGGCTTGCCTGATAGTAATGTCCGACACCATCATGACCCTTAGTGAATTTTGGGTCGGGAGTATGTTTAGTATAATACTATGCATTGTGTGAATATTATCGAACATTGGATCTTTACTTATGGGTCATTCTCAATCTATTATTCTTTATGGGGATCTTTTTTTCTTCTCTAAAGTAATCACCACCATTAATAACCAACATGGACATAAATATCTTAAATTGTTGAAAATTAAATTTGGCATTTGATTATTTTTAGAAGTCTATACAAAATTATATTAGCCGAAATTTTAGTGAAATTCAGACTTGTTTCATACACTAGATAATGTTTAACTAATATAAAAAAGACATTAATACCAAACAGTTTAACTAAATCCCAATTTTAATAAAATGGCCAGTGGAGGGAATTGAAATTCCAAAATCATAGATATTTAATACCCTTTTATTTGTTTTCTTATTTATTTTATAACTATATATATAATTATTTATTCTAAAAAACGTTCAAAAGAAAAGTGGTATTGATACAGATCAGTATATTCCAGAGTTTGTTTTCTACTTCATTAGACACAAAGTAATGCTTGATTAAAGATGTAAATTAAAAAAAGTGACAAGTCGTCAAATTTTCACAAAAAATCTCAATATTAATTTATTGGTGATTCAGCTTTATGAAGTTATTTGTAGCATGCTATGTAGCCTCAAAATCAAATTTTGTGAAAAAGATCCACGCACGAAGGATGGTTGATGTAGTAACTACTAACTTCGACTATATAGTAATACATCAATATAAGGAAATGATAAATACCCTATGTATACGGGAAGCAATGGTTTAAAAAATGCAAATGTTCGTGGCATGATAATAAATAATCAATGGGTTATGTCATATCATCGAGACAAGGAATGGACACGATCAGAGTGAATCTAGACAGAGTTACGGATAGATTCAGGAATCCCTAATAAAAACTCGTACGTTATGTAACCTTCACATAACAGTTACGGTTGCCCTTGGTAACGCCTCATTAATGTAATAATTAGTCATTAATGAGCAATTATTGCAAGAACCAAACGTTATATTAAGAAACCTCCTATATAAAGGAAGGAAATATAACTTGTAAGGGCATCTGATTTTGGAATACAATCTACTTTGCTTTTCTATATTTCTGCAATATTGTCTATTACTCGTTTCTCTTTATTTAGTATTATTTCCTTGATTATCAGTAACCCGTGTTCATCCTAGAAATAGATTTGGTCAAATAATCTAATTCTTTGGTTAAACAAATTGGTTCCGTTACCGGGAATTCTGATAATCTTTGTTCATTTTTTCATTGATATCCTCTAAAACGATGTCGAACTCCAACGACAACAACCTACAGAGGAATGGAGCACCAGTTCCATCACCTCAAGGAACCCCTCGTGTTTCAAGACAACAACTACAATCATAATGAGCAGACGATAGAACAAGATCAAATAAGGCAAATGATTTCAGACTACGTGGGACAAGTTTTGCAAGAATTTTCAAGGGGATTACCAACAGCACCTCCTGAATCACTGACACCACCTCTAAACAATACGGTTATCGGGGAAAATCCTCAGTCTGGATTGGTAAATTCGGCAAAGGGCGACACCCCTAACGAATCTCTCGAAGCAAGACCAGGTATGACTAATAACTCTGAATTACAAAGTTTACTCCTAACCATGCAGAAACAGATGAAGGAGCAGAACGATGGCATCAAACAAATTCCTGGAGTACCGCCTATTATCAAATACATCNTATTCTCAACAACCTTGGAAGCCAAGTGCGGCACCCTTGCCTATACCCAAGAAGTTTAAAATGCCTGACGTTCCCAAATATGATGGAACAACTGACCCACGTGATCATGTGACTGCTTTCACTACTGGAGTAAAAGTCAACGACTTAACAAAACAAGAGATTGAAAATTCTATTCTCTTTTGCTGAGCTTGCAGATTCATTTATAAAAGCACACTCTGGTGCACAAAAAGTTGATAAAAGAATGGAAGACATATTCAAAATAAAACAAGGAGACACGGAACTACTCCGTGAGTTTGTAGACAGGTTTCAACGAGAAAGAATGCAATTACCCAGGGTGCCTGATAATTGGGCATGCATGGAATTTGCAAGCAACCTAAACGATAAAAGCTCAGAAGCCATGAGAAAACTTAAGGAAAGTCTAAGAGAATTCCTCGTTTCAACATGGAACGATATTTNGTGATATTCGTCCCAGGATCGAAAACACTAGGTCAGACTATAGACCACCAGGAAGAGACGTAGTCTCATCCTCATCTAGATCCAGAAAAGATAGAGATGAACGACCAAGAGGTAATACCCGAATTGGGGATCATACCTTTAATGTAAGTACTACTGATCTTGTCTCAATATTGAGGAACAACTTTTTGATCTCATTCGTATTCCAAGTCCGTTAGTAAGAGTTTACGGTGGGTGGGATGGGAGACAAGGTTAAGTGACCCAAAGAGATGCGATTAAATCCAAATAGAAGGAACCCAGATCACTGGTGTGAATTCCATAACGATCATGGGTACAGGACTGCGGATTGCAGATTTTTACAAGGTGAAATAGAACATTTATTGAAACAGGGATATTTAACAGAATTGTTTAGTGATAAAGGTAAACATGCATATATGAAACAGGCAGGAGCCCCCAAAGCCTCATTCTCCAAAGCGAACCGTCAACGTGATACATGGAGGAGAGGAAGTAAACGGAATAGTTTGCCAATTAGCATCAAAGGTCACAATTACCCACGGAAAGCCGGGTTCGAGAAGATCCAAATGATATGTTGGTAAAATCAACACAAGAGGAAGACCATTTCTAGCATCTCTCTACTACTTTTGATATTTTACACAGGTATAATATGAAGCTAAATCCAGAAAAATGCGCTTTTGGAGTGAAATCAGGTAAATTTTTGGGTTTCCTTGTATCGAACAGAGGAATAGAGGTAAACCCCACTCAAATTAAAGCTATAGAAGAAATACCTGATATTTTAACAAATAAAAAGAAGTTCAAAGAATAACAGGGAGAATAGTAGCTTTGGGAAGATTTATTTCTAAGTCTTCCGAAAAAAGTTTTAAATTCTTCTCAGTTCTCAAAAAGCAGAATCAGTTCGAATGGACTGAAGAATGTCAGCAAGCCCTCAAGAATCTGAAGATTTATCTATCGAAACCATCGCTGCTTTCAAAGCCAAAATAAGGGGAAAGATTGTACATCTACCTGGCTGTTTCAAAAATTACTGTAAGTGCAGTACTGGTAAAAGAAAAAAAAGGTAAGCAATCACATATCTACTATGTAAGTAAAACTTTGCTAGATGCTGAAACTAGATATCCACATATGGAAAAATTAGCCTTAGCTTTAATCATGGCATCTAGAAAATTACGACCATATTTTCAATGTCACCCAATCACCATTGTGACTTCATATCCTTTAAGAAATATTTTGCATAAACAAGAATTGTCAGGAAGATTAGCCTAGTGGGCCATAGAATTAAGTGAGCATGAAATAATCTATCAGCCTAGGACTGCAATTAAGTCTCAAATACTAGCTAATTTTGATGTTGACTTTAGTAATAACATTATCCCTGAAGTAGAAAAAGAGTTACAACTTTTTAACGGTGCTAATACGGGCCTATGGACCATATTCATCGATGGCTCCTCAAATATAAAAGGTGTCGGCTTAGGCATAGTCTTAATATCACTCACGGGTGAAAAGACACGACAAGCTATCAAGTGTTATCATATAACTAACAATGAAGTAGAGTACGAAGCTGTTATTGCAGGGCTTGAACTTGCACGAGAACTCTCAATCGAGCAAATCGTGATCAACAGCGACTCCCAACTGGTAGTAAATCAGATGCAGGGGACTTACATCGCTCGAGAGACTCGAATGCAACAATATCTTGAAAAGCATGAGAGCTCGTGAGACAATTCAAAACATGGAAGGTAATACAAATACCTAGAGAGGAAAATGCATTAGCTAACCTCGTAGCAGTCACAGAAGTAACAAACAAAGACAATGCAATTGTCGTCCATCTATTCCACTCAACGATCGACAAGGACAGAAATGAGGTAACATTCAACAACTTAACCTGGGACTAGAGAAACTAAATTCTTATTTTTTTGCAGAATGGAACCGTACCTGAAGACAGGAAAGCAACTCAAGCACTTCGCCGCAAAGCTGCACAGTACTGCCTTATTCGCAACTCACTTTATCGCAAGATGTTCGGAGGACCCCTAGCTAAATGCCTCGGACCTAACCAAATGGAGTTTGTGATGAAAGAAGTCCATGAAGGACACTGTGGAAATCATACAGGAGCAAGATCCTTGGTAAAAACCTTAGTCAGAGCTAGGTATTATTGTCCTAAGATGGAAAAAGAAGTCGAGAACTTCGTATCTAAATGCGATAGGTGCCAAAGGTTCGCCAATAACATACATCGACTAGCAAAATTACTACATCCAGTTATATCACCATGGCCCTTTATGAAATGGGGTACGGACATAGTAGGACCTCTTCCCCCGGCTAAGGGACATACAGTTTTTACTTATATTAACCGACTACTTTACAAAATGGGTAGACATTGAAGCATTCAAACAGGTGCGAGAAAAGGAAGTAAAAATCTTCTTATGGAGAAACATAATATGCCGCTTTGGTATACCAAGGGAGATCGCGTGTGATAATGGCCCACAATTCATAGGCTCGCAAATCACAGAATTCTTTGAAAGCTGGCAAATCAAACGGATCACTTCAACACCATATCATCATGTGGCTAACGGTCAAGCGGAATCAACGAATAAAATCATCATCAGCAACCTGAAGAAGCGGCTAGATAAAGCCAAGGAAAATTGGCCTGATGAGTTACCAGCGGTGCTATGGGCATACAGAACAACTTCAAAAATAGCCACGGGAGAGACTCCGTTCGCACTTGTCTATGGTTCAGAAGCCTAAATACCTGTGGAAATCGGCGAACCAAGCATAAGGTTCATGACAGCTACTGGAGAAGCAAACGATGATGAATTAAAGACTAATCTGGACCTGCTCGAACCACGAAGGGAAGCAGCATTAATACGAATGGCAGCCCAAAAACAAATAATTGAGCGCTACTATAACATCAAAGCCCATCTTCGGTACTTCAAGATTGGGGACTTCGTCCTCAAAAAAGTCTTTCAATCAACGAAGGAAGCAGGCGCAGGAAAGCTAAATCCAAACTGGGAAGGACCCTACAAAGTCCGAGGCATAGCTGGGAAGGGTGCCTATGAGTTGGAAGTTTTTGGACGGCAGAGTTCTACCAACAAGCTAGAACGCCATCCACCTGAAGAAGTATTACTTCTAAGTAAAAGAAGTACCCCTGGTCAGGTATCACACGTTCGATTTTATTTTGAACATTTAAAAACTTTACTAACTTTTTTAGATGATAGGAATAAAGCTAACCCATCACCAGATGGTGATATTAGACCTGCAAAGACGCGAGGAAATAACATTATTCCCGGTCTAGGGTTACACTTTCTAATGGACGTTTTAAAGGGTTAAGCAGTCATCATCTAAAAAACTATATACCTTCGAGCCCGGAATGATTTTCCTTTTCAGGAAAAGGACCACAAGGAAGGAATAATCAAGTGCTCAAGATCTCATTCTTCAAAGCTCAAACACTTGGGGGACTATACAGTATGGAAGGCTAATACAAAGCAAAGAAGACTATCAGAAAGTCAAAAGCTCGAGCTTGAAGACCCATATACCCAATAAGACAAGTGATACGAGAAGAATCGAAAGAGATCAAAAGAGTCATCCAAATACAAAGCCTAATGCAAAAATGCAAAAAACCTTTGAACATGTTCAGGTTGAAGGGCAAACTATAAGTCACGAGGAAGAAATGTACATCTTTATACTTATTCAAAACTGTTGTAACAAAAATAATTAGGGGTAAAAGATCATCATCAGTGTACTCATTCAAAAACTGTTATGATTAAAAACAGTTACGAAATCTTTGTACTCATATAGAAAACTGTTATCAAATAAAATAGTTATGGATGAAAGATCAAAATCCTTATATTTGTTCAGAAAACTGTTATAAAATAAAACAGCTACAGATAAGAAAACATTTCCCTCGTACTTATTAGAAAACTGTTTCCAACAAAAACAGTTGCGGGTAAAAACCCCAATTCTTATAATAACTGTTACTAATGAAAAACAGTTGCTCCTTTGTATTTACTCGAAAAAAATCTTACCTATGAAAAATAGTTACGAAATACAAGTGTATATCAAATCTGTTAAATAAAAAATAGTTGCAACATGAGTCTTAGACGATAATCGTAAACACATGTAAAATGTCGTGGAAGTTCAAACAAAAAACTTCTCTTAGAAGCATTTCTAAACATGTGAAAAATTCCTATCACTCTATTGCAGTTACTATGAAGTTGAGATGTCTTCTTCATTAAGCATCAATCAAAAAAGGGCCTATCTTATAAATAAAGCCTATCATAAACAAAGGCTTATATTTTGTACAAATACCGTTCCTACTATAAAAAGGCTCGAGTGATTTTAGCATTTTCATGCGAAAGTTTAGAGGTAAAACTAAAAACCTCAAAAAGCAAGACATGCAAAAGACTTAAGAGCAAAACAGAAGCTCGAAACAAAAAAGTCATAAATTGCATTCATATCAAAAAGAGTGGCTAAGTAAGAACTAAGTACTAACTAGTACTTAGCCGCATATAACAATTACATTTTTGTGCCCTAAGTTGTCAGCTGGGGACTTCAAAGATCAAAATTTACCCCCGACGGAGCTGGGGGTAACCACCAATCCAATAAAAAAACAACAAGGATAACCAATAATTTAATCTTCTTGTGGAGGAGGGATGACTTCTTCATTAACAGGAGGAACGGGAGAAACTTGAGGCGAAGAGGCACGAGCGGCAGAAGTTTCACCATCAGATGGAGAAAGATTAAGACCTTGTTGAGTCTTCTTTATAGCCTCTTTGGTTTTAGCTATTGTAGCGCTGAGGTCGAAACCTTCTTGACTCATCTTTGTCAATGTATCAAGATGAGAATTCATATACGCCTAACTTACATTAACAACAGCCGCTTCTTCAAGATATTTATAATATTTTTCCCAAATTTGAAGCTCGGCTTTTAACCCATCCTTCTCCGCTTCAACAACTTCATGGGCAGCCCTCAGAGGTATGATCGACTCCTCCAAAATTTGGACTCTATTTAATTCATTACGCAGTTCTTCTTGGGTCCGGGAGAGTGATTGTACGAGCTCGCCAGAATATACCTCCTTCTGCCCAAGCAAATCCTTCAAGTTCCCGATTTCCTCCGAGGCTTGAGACAGTTGTTCAGCAAATGAGGATTCCAGAATGCTCTTATCCTTATCAGCCTGGTTTGAAGAAGCCTTCTCCACCGCCAGTTCCGTTGCCGTAATCCTCAATTGTCTTTTCAAGGTATTCCTCTCCTCCTCTAAGGCTTCCATATCAATTCTCAATCTATCATATTGTTCCCTTATATTACCAAGATCAGCCTGCAATTCTCTTGTTTTCTTATCCGAATTCGAGATCCTCTTCATAAGCTCCATACCAATACGGTTGATCTACAAGAAGCAAACCAATTAGATATGATAAATTATTTATACATGGTAAAATTCACATGTGGAAATAGAATTGCACTGTCCCTTCAAGGAGGTATGCACCACTTCATTGGCCCAAGTAAGGGTTGTATGGCTAGCTAGCTTGGTTTTCTCCGTGGGACCTATCAAAGGTTTGAGCCATACCTCGAGCTCACCCGTCTTCTTGAAAAGACTTCCCTCAGCTAGAACCTCTATCATCACCCTCTGCATCTCCCTGCTGGAAGACCCTACTTCCCTAATGGAAGGCATAGAAGCAGGCACAGATGGGACACAACAGGCACTGAGGGTTGGGGAACTGAAGAAGTCACGGGCAAAATAGCAGGCACATAAGATTGAATAATTGAGGAAACCGCAGGTAAAGATACAGAAGAAACCGTAATAGCTAAAGGATCGAAGGAAACACAAGGAACCGATGAAACATCTTCTCTTAAAGAGTCAGGAAAAACAATAGCTAAAGGAACATCATCAAGAGCAAGATCAAAACCTCCATGGAACAAGTACTCAATAGAATCATGAACAGGGGACTGTGAAACGTTTTCAGAGGTTAAGGGTTTAACTGCAGACACGGAAGGAAAAGTCATGAGTGTAGACTCGTCGTCCAAAACCACTCGCCTTCTCCGTGACCTGTGCACCAAAGCACCCTCCTTTTCTTCTTCTTCTTCTTCTTCTTCTTCTTATTCTTCTTCTTCTTCTTCTTCTTCTTCTTCTTCTTCTTCTTCTTCTTCTTCTTCTTCTTCTTCTTCTTCAGAACGGGACTCACCCATTTTCCTCTTCGAGGAAGATGAACTAACAATAATCTCTTGGGCCTAGGCCAGAGACATCTTTGGAACAGACGAAACAGACACCCCACGGGCAGAAAACCCTATAAAAAATGAGAAGATTAAGCGAGAATAAAAGAAGGCTCTAGCAAGAAAAGAAGTAAAAAACTTCACTTATCGTGGGTCTTTACATGCCAACCGTACTTCCCAGCCAATTACTTCCAAGACCTTTCTTCTAATGGAGCGACAGACAACAACTTTTCTACCCAGCCACGGATACCGGAGACATTCTCAACAGTACCCATGATTGCTGGAAGAATAAGAAAGAAATATGGTGTTAATAAAACATCTCAAAGAAAAACAAATCGATCTAAAAATGTACTTACGTGCACGATTCCACTTCTCAGGGAAGGGAAGATTATCTTCACCCACTAAACCAGCAGTGGGAACAGCGACATACCGGAGGTACCAACCTCTGTCCTTGTCATCATCAGGGGTTACCAACACTCTTTTACTTAGAGCAGCCAGAGTAAAAACCCCTTGACGAAACAGGACAGGAGAGTAAAGATGAATAAGATGGTTGAAAGTAAAAGGAACTGAGGCTAAGGAAGCTAAACTTCTAAGACACGCGACCACTCGCCACATAAGCGGACCAACTTGTCCCAAAAAAATATCGAAGAAATGACAGAACTCGATTATGACTGGATCAATGGGAGGTCTAAACCCTAGTGTAAAAGGATACGTATAAACAAAAGAATAACCCATCTTATAAGACGTTATTGTTTGATTACTGTTCGGAACATAAACCGGGAAATCAGACCTCCAAGAACAATCCCTACGAACCAGGGAAATATGGCCCTCAGTAATAAGGGTTGAATACCTCTCAACACTGTCTAAAGAAGAAGACTGGTCTACAAGAACTGGGTTTTCCCTAGTAAAGACAAATTCAGCGGGAATAATTTCATCAACTTTAGGTTCACGAAGATGATCGTCTTTACCTCTAGATGAAGAACGAGAAGACTTATCCCTAGGAGAAACTAAATACCTAGAGGAAGGAGGAGAAATTATATGAGAGGAAGAAGAACCTCTGGAAAGAGAGGATCCTAAACTCCTTAATCTACCGCCCCTCCGACTCCTAGTCGGGGCAGAAGAAGGTGTTAAGTTTTCCACATCTATTATTCTTTTAGGCTGATTTGATGAAGACATGTTTACAAAGGCAATGGAAAATTCTTTACAAATAAAGGAGACAAGTTATAAAATGTTTCGTGGAAGTAAAGAAAGGAAGAAGGGTATTTATACTTGAAGACGACCGTCAAAAATGAGAAAAATAATGATGAAAAGTCATAATTAAAGGTGTCACTTTGGGACTGACGCAGCCGCAAAAAGTCCTAAAAGGTGTCGAGTAAATGCAGAACCAATCCGAGAAAGACACGGGGTATGAGCATTAAATGGAAGTGACAAACGACGCCTATGTTCATAAAAAGATGCGATGTTTCGAGGCAAAGTGGCGGCAAAATATTTCCGCCATAAATGAGTATCCACTTACTAAATATTAATCGATAAATATATGGTAAGTGTGGGGACTATCTGTATTGGTAAAAAAAAGTTTCACACGTAAGCCAACTCTTGACAACTCAGCCAGTTATGTGGACACATGAGAACGCGACAGCTGGATGTGATTCTTTAAAGAGGTACAGAACAAAGAGGCACGATTCAATAAATCCTCGAGCTCATCAGCCACGGGAAACTCGCTCTAATCGAGACAAGGAAGGGACACGATCAGAGTGAATCTAGACAGAGTTACAGATAGATTCAGAAATCCCCAATAAAAACTCAGACGTTATGCAACCTTCACATAACAGTTACGATTGCCCTTGGTAAACGCCTCATTAATGTAATAATTAGTCATTAATGAGCAATTATTGCAAAAACCAAACGTTATATTAAGAAACCTCCTATATAAAGGAAGTAAATATAACTTGTAAGGGCATCTGATTTTGGAATACAATCTACTTTGTTTTTCTATATTTCTGCAATATTGTCTATTACTCGTTTCTCTTTATTTAGTATTATTTCCCTGATTATCAGTAACCCGTGTTCTTCCTCGAAATAGCTTTGGTCAGGATCTAATTCTTTGGTTAAACAAAAGCGATAAAAGAAAGCAAACACAAAAAACACTATCCTCATTAAAAATATTTGGTTAAACATGATCGTTCACATTGCATATTTTGCATAATACATACAAATAATATCTAACTTAACTAAACTGATCATCTTTCTGGGTTCAAATTATATCCAGTCATTTTGTATTCAGTATTATGTTAATTTTACAATATTGATTACAATAATTAAATGGTTGTTGCAATTCTTTTATAGCAGTTGCTTTATAAAGGAGTCTTTTTTCTTTTATATAGCTTTTTATCAATTTTACGTGTTTTACTTTTATTTAAATAACTAACTAAAAATTTACGTGCAAAACACGTACATAGAAACTAGGAATCTGCATTCCGAGTGGTTAGATCAACATTAATGTGTATTGTTGTTTTCGATTTTGATACTATATTTATATTAGTAGTATTATAAAAGCACGAATATTGAAACGCCAAATATTGAACGATAAAAATTGTAAAGTCACCAAATTGTTAAAAATGGATGAAATAAATATAAAATCATACGACATATTTAGGGCCCTTTTAAAAGACTTAATGACCAAAATGCTCTCATTCTTTTGAAAAAAAGACAAAACGTATCCCTTTTGAAGATTTTAAGACTAGGCTGCATTCTCCTCTATGCGTAAGCTTCACCAAAAGTTATTTTTCTTTTCTTCCTTTTTTTCACGTTCTTTTTTTTGTCTTTTTTTTATATTTTATTTTGTCATTATTTACATCACTTTGTTTTTTTTTTCTTTCTAATAAAATTATGCATTCTTATTCATTTTTTCTTGTTTTCTTTTTTGTTGTAGTTATTTTTTCTTTTTATTATTTTATTCTTTTTAGTAGTAACCCTCTCTCTTTTTTTACTTTGATATTTAATTTTTGGTGTATTTTTTAATTTTTAATTTTATTCTTTCCACTAAAATCCCTCCATCCATAATATTTTGACACTTTTCTTTTCTTTTTTTTTATTATTATTTTATCTTAAATTTTTCGAAAAAGGATTAAATATATCCTTGTACTGTTGAAAATAATTTAAATATACCTTTCGTTATACTATTATACTATTGGGTCATTTCGGATCCTACTGTTAAACTATGAAACAAATATATCCTCATTTTGGACGAAATGCCACGTTTTCGACGGCCTTTTGCACCATGTTTTCTCTCTGACCGCTTATCCGGTGTCTAATACCTTCGTAGAAGCGCCTCAGGCGACTTTTATTGCAACAACAACGGCATCGCACATTCAATTCAACTTGCTCATGGTGGTTATAAATTAAAGAAGTACAGTGGGAACTTTTGAGAAGACTTTAAAAGTTTTTCTAACATATACTTGCAGATTTGTATCATGGAATTTTACAATCAATTTTTAAATTTTTTTCTCAAATAAGATCAGATTTTTTCATAAATTCATCATTTTTGCCCTCCTATTTGTGAATTACTTTGATCACTTGAATCATTTATTTCTTGCCGGAGTATGATATGGAAGTTTGACTGGATAACAACTAAAATAATTGCGCTTCCTCTTATCACTAAAAAAGAAAAAGGGATTATTTCTTTGGATCTGCAAATTTGCACCTAGAAAGAAGGTTTGGATGTTGTATCGTCGAAAATGCTTATGTGAGCCTGTATGTTGGCAATGGTTTCATGGCTCTTATTTTAGGTGGGATTGAGGGTATTGTGTTATAAATCACGTGTTACGGGTTATGGGTATTTTTGTGGAGCGGGTCGCTTAATATGTGTCCAGATGTAAAAATGGCACAGATGGGTGCGACGTGTCACCTCTGTCTAATTAAAGATAGATGTGTTATGATACTAAAACGATATGGAGTTTTATGGCCTAATAATATAATGGGGGACAATTTTAAACAATTAATCATAATAGAGGAACAAATCAGACTTAATTTTTTCTATTATTTTCAGTAAATTCTTCCGCCCAAAACTATTATCACTTTCTTTGACTTTTGTTTTTATTTATATTTTAGATAAATAGTTGAGTCTTAAAATTTATATTGGGGTACTTTCTACAAAATCAATAATCTATTATGATTATCGAGAGCTACGATGTTACTCTTTTGATTCTTCTAATTTTTTATTTAATATTTGTAGATTTTTTTTATTTTTTTATTTTTTTGCATTTTACTAAGAAATTTTAGATTTTTTTTTTAAATTAAAATTGTTTGTTGAACATCTGTCACTTTTTTATTTATAATTATTATTTTTTCCTATTTATTTTTCAGTAAAATTTCTTTGTTAAAATTTTATCACTTTATTCTACTTTTATTTTAATTTTTGTTCTTTCTAGATACATAATCTAGGCCCAAGATTAGTATTGTAATACTTTCTACACAATTATTAATTAATTATAGTTATTCGTAGTTACAGTGTCATTTTTTTTTTTTTTGACTTTATATTTGTAGATGACTTTTTGTTGTTGTTATTGCAATTTTTAAAGAAATTAGAATTTCTTTGCATAAAAAATTTATTATTTTTAACCTTTTTTTGTTCTTACTAGTTAAATCGATGAATCCTAAAATTTGGTATACTATGCTAATTGTGGTATAACCAATATATAGTATACTAAGAATATTAAGACTATCATGTTTCAACAGTAATTATGATACATCAATATGTAGTATACCAAAATTTTTGGGTATACCATTTAGTGTATCCTAAAAAAGTATACCATAATTTAACACTAATCATGCTATACCAATGTACAATATACCAAAAATATTGAGAATACTAGAATTACCAATGAGATATTTTTATACAATCATTAATCGATTATAATTAGTGAGAGTTATTGTATCATTTTTTTGAACTTTTATTTATCTATGGATGACTTTTTTTGTTTTCTAAGAAAATTTGTTTTTTTTTTATAAATACAATTTTGCCACTCATTTTACCTTTTTTGTTCTTAATAGTTAAATCAACGAAACCTAGAATTTGATATACTACACTTATCATGGTATACTAATGTGTAATATACCAAGAATATGTGAATACCATGATCCGGTAATAATCGTAGTATATCAACATATACCAAGAATATCGTGTATACCATTTAATATAAAACAAATTATATCATGATTCAACACTAATCATGGTATATCAATGCCTTGGTATACTATATAACAAACTCAAACAAAATATACAATGAATCGACACTAATCACAATATATCAATGTGCAGTATGACAAGAATATTAAGTACACTATTTAACACATTCAAACAGGTATACCATGATTAAATAATAATCATGGTATACTTTATAGTATACTAGCAATATTAGTTATACTATTTAATATACTCAAATAAAATGTACCACGATTTAATACTAATCATGTTATATCAATATATAATATACCAAAAATATTGAATATGTCCTTTAACATATTAAGTATACTAACATTCAACAAATAAAGTATACTATGATTCAGAATATGCCAAGAATTTTGAGAATACCATTCAACTCTAATCGTGGTATACTATAACCAAGAATATTGTGGATACCACTAAATATACTAGTATTTGCAGTATACCATGATTCAACTCTAATCACGGTAGATGATGCGATATATCAAGAACATTGTGAATACCATTCATACATGATTCAATTGTAATCATGGTATACTGCATACCAGGAATATTGTGGATTATTAAATCAAGAATATTGTAAATATCATTTAACATACTCAAATAAAATATATCGTAATTCAACTATAATTATGATATGTTACGCAATATACCTCATGGTATATGTTATATTAATAATAGAGGGGCGAGAACAACAGTAGCGTACATGACAACGCAGCGGAAGAATTGTTGAACTCACCACCGAAACAATTTCCCAAAGTCGAACTTTGAATCACCATGAAACAAAGTTTAATTCACAAACTAAAAGCCTTCCTTCTTTTGTGTGTGTGTTTTTTATGTTGGGAGAAGAAGATAAATTTTTTTTCCACCCTTGATCGTTCTTCTGTCGAACAGATATATAGAAGAGGAATACAGGAAAAAACTATCCATGAAAACCACCACTCCACGTTCTCACATTTCTCAAGAAAATAACATGCGGTGGTTATTCAGAAGTTAATAAGACTTACGTTAGTAACCTCCTTAGGTTTAATCTCTTTTAAAAGGGCCGGGTCAGTCCACATGGGCGACCCACGACCCAAACCTTATATCCAACATCTCCCACTTCACATAGGTGGACTAGATCCAAACTAGTAACTACCACGAAAACAACACACATAATTTATACCGGCAAATAGTTCGTGCGACCTGCGAGCATTAAGAGACATTATATTCATAAATCCTTTAAGGTTGTTTAACAGCTCTGTGTAGAAATTCAATCACATGCGGAAGAGATTTACTACTAACATGAGGATCTTATTACTCGCAATACCCCAGACATCACCTGCTACTCCTGTAGCTAGTTATTTAATCCCTCATCCTCGAAAGAGGTGAACTCGAGTTCATATTTAACTTTGTATCCACAATTACAGCCAATACCCTCATGGTAAGTGTAATGGTCGACCTATGAATACAGTTAAATTATAAAAAAAATGTTTATTTTTCTTCCCTTTCCATTCCAAATCAACTACTTTCCTAGACATGCACTGCATTGCCGAATCACTCATGGCTATTAGTAACATGCTAAAGTATCAACAACGATTGGTACTTCAAGAAACTGTAAAAGGTCAAAGGGTTTCCAATAAAAGTTAATGTAACTTCTTTGGGATCTCACACAATGAAGAAGCAGGGACTTATTCTTCCATTATCCTATTGGTCGATAGCACACGTGGTATGAAACACGTGTTACGGTGTTCTCACCTTATATTGGCGCGTGCGTCTTATTCTTTCAATCATTCAACACCGCACAGATCTTGGTCTAGACACCTTTAAGTGTCTAACCCGAATTTCTCACTTCAATAATCCTCAAACCATCTTCTCAGAGAAACTCACATCTGGTTTACAAAACAAGTCATAATCGAATAGTGAAATTCGTAAGTTGTCAAGAATGACCTCTTCAAGTAAATATAACCTTGAATTATCCAAGGTTCTATTAGGTCTCATCTCTTCACGATTCTTAACGTAAGAGGCGATTGCTCGTGTGAGAGAGCCAATCTCGCGACTTATTCGACACACTTTATCATCAAAACATTCATCACATGCATACGAGATATAGAAAAAATTCAAGAGTCAAATATTGATGAGCGTAATATAATACTAAAGTCATTTTATAATACATAAATATGTTCATATCCTTCACAAACCTAGAGCCATAACATGTTTCTCAAATAGGTCTCTAGATATCGCCTTTGTAAAAGGATCAGCTATCATGCTTCGCGTAGGAATTTACTGTAAATTTATCTCTCCACTTGCTACCATGTCTCTTACAAAGTTATACTTGATGTCAATGTGTTTGGTCTTGCTGTGATACTTAGGATCTTTTGTATATGCAATAGTCGTTTGACTATCACAATATAGAGTGATGGGACCCTGAGAGTTCTTTGTAATATTCAAATGCTCAAAGAATATCTTCAACCAAACATCTTCTTGTACTGCAGACGCACAAGTCACGAACTCCGCTTCCATTGTTGAAAGGGTTGTGCAAGTTTGTTTCTTACTTTTGCATGATATAGCACCACCATTAAGTAAGAAGGCATAACCAGATGTTGATTTTCTATCATTCCGATCACCAACCCAATTAGCATCTGTATATCCTCTCAAGTATAAATCATTTCCACTATAACATAGTGAATAATCTGCAGTTCCCTTCAGGTATCTGAAAATTCTCTTCACAGCTTTCCAATGATCTCTTCCAGGATTGGATTGATACCTGCTAACCAGACCTACATCATAACAAATGTCTGGGCGAGTACACATCATAGCATACATCAAGCTCCCGAAAACACTTGAATATGGAACTCGAGACATGTCTTCCTTTTCATTTTCAGTCTTGGGACACATTTCAAGGCTTAAAGTTCCACCTCTCGCTATAGGAGTATCCATGGATTTGCAACTATTCATGCAAAAACGCTCCAAGTTTTTCTTTATATAAGTTTCTCGAGATAAACTCAATAACTTTTTGGAACGGTCTCTTTGGATCTTAACTCCAAGGATATAGTCTGCCTCGCCCATATCTTTCATGTCGAAAGACTTTGAAAGCCATGACTTGACAATTTTCAAATACTCCAAATGGTTTCCGACCAATAAAATATCGTCCACATAAAGAGAAAGAATTATAAATATCCCATTGGACTTGTTCACGTAAATGCAATGGTCTTCATTGATCATGGTGAAATCATATGAGATCACCTCCTTGTGAAATCTCAAATACCATTGCCTTGAAGATTGCTTCAGACCATAAATAGATCTTTTCAATTTACAGACCTTCTTTTCTTGGCCTTTAACGATGAAGCCTACATTGAGATCTGTTCCATGTAAATTTCTTCGTTCAGTTCTCCATTGAGAAAATATGTCTTCACGTCCATTTGATGTAATTCCAAATCCAAACGTGCAACAATGGCCAAAAGTAAGCGAATTGAGGTAAACTTCACAACTGGTGAAAATGTTTCCTCATAATCTATTCCGGCTTCTTGAGTAAAGCCTTTTTCCACCAATCGTGTCTTGTATCTTTCTATTGTCCCATCCGCTTTGTGTTTGACTTTGAGAACCCATTTGTTCCCAATGGCTCTACGCGTAGGCGGAAGGTCAACTAGATCCCAGACTTTGTTGGTTTTCATGGACTCTAATTCTTCTTTCATTGCTTTCATCTACTCATCTTTTCCAGGGCTTGATAAAGCCTCACAGACTTTGGCTCATCCATTTATGTGGGAGATACCAAGAAAATATAATCTTCAATTTCATAAGTGCGTTTGGGTATATTTTTCCTAGCACTCTTTCGTAGTTGAAATTCAGGTTCGTCATAAGGATTTTGGGATTGAGAGTTCCCACTCCCACTCGGATCAAGAATAAGATCTTGATTAATTTGATTATCAACAATGTCAGAAGACACTTGCTGACTATCTGAGTTCAACATTTCATAAAGAGGTTCACCATTCTTTACCTCGCCCTTCTTTGGAAAATCATTTTCCAAAAATGTGACATCTCGTGATTCAATCTCCCTAACATTTCCATCCTCTAATTCACCAATGAACACATACCCTTTGGAGTGTTCTGAATATCTTATAAATATACATTTCTTGCCTTTTGGACCTGATTTACCAAACTTGCTAAAAGAATCTTTTACATATGCAGCACAACCCCAATGTCGTAAATCCTTTAAGTTTGGTTTATGACCAATCCATAACTCATAAGGAGTGGAAGAAATTAATTTAGAAGGCACTTTGTTCAATATGTAAGTTGCACTTAATAACGCATCTCCCCAAAAGGAGATAGGTAAATTTTCCTGTGCCATCATGGACCTTATCATGTCCAGTAGTGTTCTATTCCTCCTCTCTGCTACACCATTTTGTTAAGGTGTGTACGGAATAGTTAATTATTTGGTGATTCCTTTTCATTGCACAATTCTTCAAATTCTTTTGATAGATATTCACGCCCTCTATCGGTTCTTAGGGTCTTAATCCTTTTGTCTAATTGATTCTCAACTTCATTCAAATATTTCTTAAAACATTCAAGTGCTTCAGATTTATGAGAAATCAAATAGACATAACCAAAGCGCGTGAAATCATCAATGAACGTAATGAAATATAAAACACCAGACCTAGCCCTCACATTCATTAGACCACAGATATCAGAATGAATTAATTTCAATAGAAAATCGGCTCTTTTAGCCTTTCCAAATGGTTTACGTGTAATCTTTCTGGCAAGACAATTTTCACAAGTTGTCATTTCAATTTTAGAGAAAGAACCCAAATGTCCTTCCTTAGCCAATCTATTCATTCGATCCTGCCCTGTGTGACCTAATCTTGCATCCCATGTAATAATATCAACATCATTATTACTAGAATAACATGCCATAACACAACGGTCAACATAATAGTTATACGTAGAAGGATTACAATCTAACACAATAAAACCATCATAACGATGTCCAAAACCATAAAAAACATTGTCTTGAGTAATTCTAAGACCACTGCGACTAAAGTTCAAATTGAAATCTAAATCTAGAAGAACAGACACAGAGACTAAGTTTCGTCGAATCTCTGGAACATAAAGGACATCACGCAACATCAAAGATCGGCCACCACACATGTCCATTCTGCAAGTGCCTATCTCTTTGACTTCAAGCTTTGCATTATTTCCCACAAATACATGCTTTGATCCAAGTGAAACTCGACGAAACTCTATGAATGCTTCTCTATCACGACTCACATAGTCGGTGGCCCCTGAGTCTACAATCCACACAGGATAAGATTCAGTTAGTAAAACAGTGCTATAAACGTATATAGCACTAAGAGATGCATTTTAAATGCTAACTTTTCGGCTCAGTGCACTCACGAGCAAAATGCCCTGGGACTTGGCAATTGTAGCATTTCATCTTGTTCTTGTCTTTCTTCTTATAGAACCTTTTTCCTTTCTTGAAATGTGGCTTGTTTCTTTTCTTGGAGGATCCTTCTCCGGTCTCCTTACCCTTTCCGTCATTTTTCCAGTTTCTCTTGCGCTTGAAGCTTGATCTCTTTGTACCACTTGATTCTCCCACAAAGGCATTAGGTACAACTTTAGCAGCACCAAGCCGCTTGTCTTCAAGCCCCACATGACGGGCAACATCAACAAAATTTTTGATGCTATCATTGTGGGTCAAGTTAACCTTCAGATGTTCCCAATTATTGGAAAGAGACCGAATCACTGCCTGAACCTGCTGCTCGTCAGAGAGAACATGGCCAACACCTTTGAGTTGAGCAATCATATTTGACATCACTCTTAGATGTTGTTTGACACTGTGATCATGACGCTTTTTGTACGTGTCAAACTTGATTTTCAACTGTCGAAGGCGAGTCACAGTTTTACCCCCATATGCCTCTCTTAAATATGCCCACATGGCTTGTGCAGTAGGAAATTGCTCACATTCATGGATGAGATCATCAGTAACGGAACTTACGATAATTCCACGTGCAGTGGAATCTTTCTTCTTCCAAATATTTTAAGTTTCCAGATCCCTCCTGTGTTGGACAGTGTTACCCTCCTCTGGGTGACTCATAGCATGGTAATACTTTCAAGAGCATCTTGCTCTTCGAGTACATACCACATCTTACGACTCCAGATGTCGTAATTTTCACCATTCAGTTTGTCACCCTTGTTCAAGTCACCAATGATACTTTTCGATGCCATGTCTGATATTAGAGACAATATTACAAGTTTAACTCATCAATATATACTTCAGTTAATTTATGCATGTGATTACACACTCAAGTAAATTAATTATAATATTAATTCTACATTTAGTATAAAATCGAACAGTCACTATGTTTCCATTCATCATCCATATCTAAACATTTTTAATCAATATTAAAATCATTTCTTAGTGTGTGCCTTATTTCAAGTCTCAATCTATTACAAAAAGAAATATGATAAGCAATGTATGTAACTGGTGAGACAAGTAACATTAATTTAAATTTCATTAAAATAAAATACATAATAACAATATACATGTCTGCTATGACATACATGTACCAATCGAAAACTAACTCTTGCACATACACACTAAAAGGTGCACTTGGCCAAATATCATGATAAATTTCAGTTAAAATTTTACCCCAAAGGCTCTCGAAGAGAGTCCGCTAAAATAGCTAATGCTTCCCAATCAGTAATTTCTACATAATTAGCCAATTCAACTCCTTTTAACTGAAAAAGGTGTACATGTTCAGGAATGGAAACATCCAGCCCCATTTTGAATTCCTTAAACTCCCTAAATTTCTTTTTTCTTTCCCTTCGTTCAGCCCTTCGATCCCTTAACTCATTTTGTCTCGCTCTTGGGACATTCCTGAAGACTTCAGGTTCCGAGTCTGAATCATTATAGAAATAAGTCCTACGACAACGTACCCTTCTACGTTGTCCCCTTCCTTGACTTCGAGAACTCCCACTTGGAGTAATTCGAACTTGTCCTTGTTCAGCCATATCTGAAATAGGACCAAGGAAACAATAAGAATGGCTACAACCATTCAATGTGACAACATATATCACAATTATTTATAGAAGGATATTAATTGAGGGATTTAAGACTAAACCCTTTTATATATATATATACTAAGAAGGCAGTAAAATTATTAAGATCTTCAAAATTTCAAAGTTTCTGTCCTTCAAAGTTTAAAGAAATTGTTGAAATATACAAAGTACTTCACTTTAGAACATTATTATTATATGTTTGAATACCAATTATTAAACTTACATATATATTCAACAGTAGAAATAAACGCACAATAGATTCTTTCACCAGAAAATGCTAACTGGTCTCTTTAGTCATGACACCAATCACTAAAATTTGTAAAGGCTTCTAACTGTCAAACCTTTCTATACATATAGTTTCCATCTTCTTCTCTTTTTGACTAATGAACTAAACTTTTTTAGTTTAATCAAAAGAAGAAGAAAAAACTTCTGCTATTTGCTTACGGACAATTAATGAATGTCTCGCGCTCCAAACTGATGGCGTCTCGACGTTCTCCTGGCGCTCTCCCCTTTAAGAAGTATGTAAAAAGGCTCACGTTTTTTGGCTTCTCCCTATTGTTTTTTACAGAAAAGTTAGCTTTTTGCCTTTCTGTACCAAAAAAGAAAAGGAGAATGTGCAACTTTAAAAGCAGTGGGAATATTATGCAGAATTCCTTAAGTCATAATATTGTGAAACCCAATTTCAAGTTAGAAAGAGACTTGTCCATAATCAAAGAATTATAAATTACTACAGTATCGAATACATTATTAAATACACTAACAAACTAATTATGGGGTGTATCTAATCTGTTTCACAGGCCGTTAACTTGGAACTCTCTGTTAACAACATTGACACTGATTATAAATTAATGGTGTATTCATCTCAATATAACATACTTTAAATGCTTTTTATACCAATTTTAGAACATCACTCTGTCAGATAAAATACCAGCAAACTGTCAAACACTATTATGGACAACAAATAAGATTGCATTCCCTTAGAAAAAATGACAGAGCAATTGACTTTGGGAAAACAAGATTTCAGAGAGTATCAAAACAAAATTTCAGATTGGCTTTCACTCCAAAAAAAAGAAAGAGGAATTTTGTCAACAGAACACGCAACCTGGCTCTGATGCCATTATTATATTAATAATAGCGGGGAGAGAACAACAATAGCGTACCTGACAACGCAATGGAAGAATTGTTGAACTCACCACCGAAACAATTTCCCAAAGTTGAACTTTGAATCACTAGGAAACAAAATTTAATTCACAAACTAAAAGCCTTCCTTCTTTTGTGTGTGTGTTTTTTATGTTGGGAGAAGAAGATAAAGGTTTTTTCCACCCTTGATCGTTCTTCTGTAGAACAGATATATAGAAGAGGAATAGAGGAAAAAACTATCCATGAAAACCACAACTCAACGTTCTCACGTTTCTCAAGAAAATAACGTGCGGTGGTTTTTCAGAAGTTAATAAAACTTACGTTAATAACCTCCTTAGGTTTAATATCTTTTAAAACGGGCCGGGTAAGTCCACACGGGCGACCCACGACCCAAACCTTATATCCAACAGTATACTAGTATACCAAGAATATGATGAATTATCATTTAATGTACTCAAACAAAATATAATTCTTCACTGGTAAACATAGTATATTATGTAGTATACCAAAAAATTGGAAATACCATTTAACATTAAGAAAATGCTTGATAATATAACCAATATTTTTTTAGGCAAAATGGCCTAATCGACACCTATACTTGCATCACATTTAAAGCCGGTTACTCATCTTTCATTTTTATTTTATTTTAACACTTCTAATTGATAGGATGAGTATTAATAAACAATCTGACCGTTGGTCATGCTGTTGCGGCAAAAACTAAATTGATATAGTAATATTGCATGCCAATTACGGTGATTAAGCGTGTGGTTACGAATTTTTTCATTAAACGAATATCAAAAGTGAAAAAAAAGATTATGTGAAATGAAAAAAAAAAGAGAAAAACAAATTAATGCTCCCTCCTCCCATGTTCGCTCTCTCTCTCTCCCCCCTCCCAAAAAAAAAAATTATTCACCTTTCTCTCTCAACTTCAATTGCAGGCCAAGGAAAATGTAAGAGCTAACTTTTGATACTTTTTAAAATTTTTGTGAAATAATACTGGGTATGGTGATGTTATTGTTTCTTTACTTTTGATATTCACATAGTAATAAATTGTGAATTTTTTGTATTTCAGAGAAATTGGTAGTGAGCAGGAGGTATTTTTAAGAGTTGTATATGGTCAAAATCATATGACCCTGATTTCGTAGGCTCGAGAGGTCACATCGAGAGAAGAAGTCCGATAAAGACCTAGCTCGGGCTCGAAGGCAGAATAAGAGGCTCGGAGACCTAAGTATTCGAGAGACTTCGGAGCCAAGTACGATCGATTAAAAAACAATGCCGTTATGAGTTTGTTACAAAAAGATAAGATTCTCTCCACCTCCCCAAGATCATGGCATAAATTCCGGAATAGATTTGTACGAATTAGTACAAATCCGTACTAGGTGGTTATACAACTGTCCTACAAAAATTCTTTACTGTAAATATAAATGTACCTTATTTAGGGTTCCCCTAATATATAAAGGGGGCCGCAATCATTTGTAATGGTCATCAATCATTGGCAAAGAATATACACCTTTACTTTTCTGCTCATCTCTAAGAAACTGTCCTTTAACTTTATTACATTCTCTTTGCTTATTTCTACTGTTCATCGAGGTCCTTCTCGAGGTCACCTTGGGGCTTGCGGAAGAAACTCGTTTATATACTGGTTTGATTTAATCTGCTTATTCAACGCACATACTTACTTTTCTTGTTTATAGTAATTAGTATTGGATTAAATCACATATCATTGAAACCTCACTATAAATTAAAATTGTTACTCAGTTTTTAGGGTAAACAGTTTGGCACCCACCGTGGGGATAAGGATAATAGTGATTATTTCATTACTGATTCTCATTACACACGATATTTTTACACTTTTTCTTGTCAAGATTTTCTGATTCTCAAGATTAAAACATGTCAAACTTGCAAAACGCACCTGTTCATAACAGCGAAGGTCTCATATTTCATGGGGAAAACAACAATATAGGGGTCGGTGTATCACCGATAAACCTTGGGAGAGTTCCAAATGTGGAGCCATTCGATGTTGGTTCACACATTGCTCTAAACGCCGACTTAGGCACCGACGTCAGAGGAAGCATATGCAATGAGACCCGACCTGGTGGCCAAAGAACGCCGGGTCGAGAAGATGGGGAAGTCAGCCTCCAAGTAATCTTTGAAATGTTACAAACGCAATATATTGCTATCGCTCGGCTGCAAAGTCAACAAAGGAATCCGAGCGTGATGGGACCAGAAACTACTCGACGTGTTGAACCAATGCCGGAAAGGTCGAGTGATAATGGATCTGGGGCGGACCCCACTATCATGAAAATGCCCGAAGAATTCACAAAAAGGATCGAGTCAGGAGAAAAAAGGATCGAGGATAATGATAAAAAAGTGGAGACATACAACTCGGGGGTCGACCAAATACCAGGAGCGCCTCTGATTTTGAAAGTTCTTGATTCCAAAAAGTTTGTGCAAAAACCTTTTCCCCCGAGTGCGGCTCCGAAGACTATTCCAAAAACGTTTTGCATGCCGTACATACCTAAATACACGGGACCAACGATCCCAATGATCACATCACTACGTACACGTGCGGTATAAAGGGAAACGACTTAGAGGACGATGAAATCGAATCGGTTCTGCTAAAGAAATTTGGGGAGACTTTGTCCAAAGGGGTGATGATTTGGTACCACAACTTTCCCCCGAACTCTATCGATTCATTTGCCATGTTGGCGGATTCATTTGTGAAGGCACATGCTGGCTCTATTAAAGTTGCAACAAGGAAATCAAACGTCTTCAAAATTAAACAAAGGGACAACGAGATGTCGAGGGAATTCGTGTCTCGATTTCAGATGGAACGAATGGAACTACCACCAGTCTTCGATGATTGGGCCGTTCAATATTTCACCTAGGGGTTAAACGAGCGGATCTCGATAGCGTCACAACAGTTAAAGCAAGACTTGATTGAGTATCCCGCCGTGACTTGGGTGGATGTGCATAACCGATATCAGTCGAAGATTAGGGTCGAGGACAACCAGTTGGGAGCCCCCTAGGGTTCGGTTTATCCGAGAAGATTATCAGCAAAGGATTCGAGGGACGCGGAAAGGGAACCAAGGTCGAACAAATAACGGTATCAGTCGTATATCTTAGAACGAAGAAACAGTTCGAGGCGCAATGTACCTCGAAATGACCGAAGAGTGGATCGAGGACAGAATTCGCGGGGACTCATGAGTAAGTACGGATTTGATAGGCATGCAGGACCGGTAGAGGCACCTCGATTATCAGAATACAATTTCAGCATCGATGCCTCGGGGATCGTTTCAGCCATTGGGAAGATTAGGGATACCAGATGGCCTAAACCTATACAAACTGACCCTTGTCAAATGAATCCCAACTTTATGTGTAAGTACCACGGGACACATGGGCACATGATCGAGGATTGCAGACAATTAAGAGATGAGGTAGCCCGATTATTCAACGAGGGGCATCTTCGGGAATTTCTCAACGACAAAGCCAAAAACCATTTCAGGGAAAGAGACGCCAATAGAAAGAATGAACCAGAGGAGCCTCAACATGTTATTCATATGATCATCGGTGGAGTAGACATCCCGCAGGGGCCCGTGTTCAAACACATTAAAGTATCAATTACAAGGGAGAAGCGGACTCGAGACTACGTGCCCGAAGGCACCCTTACATTCAATGAAGAAGACACCGAAGGCCTCTCTCAGTCGCACAATGATGCATTGGTAATTTCTGTTCTGTTAAATAAATTTCAAGTTAAACATATTCTTGTGGATCTAGGTAGCTCGGCGAACATAATCAGGTCGAGGGTCGTAAAGCAGCTCGGGCTGCTAGATCAAATCATACCTGCATCTCGAGTCTTGAATGGCTTCAACATGGCAAGCGAAATGACGAAGGGAGAAATAATCCTCCTAGTGAAACTGGCTGGGACTATACAGGACACTAAATTTCATGTCATCGCAGGTGACATGAGGTACAATGCAGTGCTTGGGAGGCCATGGAACCATAACATGAGGGTAGTACCCTCGACCCTTCACCAAATGATGAAATTTCTGACAAAATATGGTGGGAAGACAGTGTATGGGGAGAAACATGCAACAAAGGAGATGTTTTCAGTTCACGATTTGACACCAGTATCGACACCCTCAACCTCGAAAAAATTGGACGTCAAAACTAAGCAGACGGACAAATAGAAATCATAGTCCACATCCTCGCTTGAATCCGAGGAACATGTAGCCGAGGATGAGGGAGAGGACTTCATTACCTCCGAGCTTTTGTCGCCCCCGAGGAGTCGGATGCAACGAAGTCCATGATCGAGGAACTAGAGCAGGTGATATTGATCGAGCATCTACCAGAACAGAAGGTATACCTGGGAACGGGGTTAACCCCCGAACTCAGGAAAAAACTCATTCAATTCCTTATCGATAACATAGATTATTTTTCTTGGTCCCATTTAGATATGACAAGGATCCCCTCAGAGATAACCACCCATCGGGTGAGTCTCGACCCCAGGTTCAAATTGGTAAAGCAAAAGAGAAAACCCCAGTCCGAGGTAAAGCAAGCATTCATAAAGGACGAGGTAACTAAACTTCTTAAAATAGGGTCCATTAGGGAAGTAAAATACCCCGAGTGGCTAGCCAATGTAGTATTAGTCCCCAAAAAGGGAAACAAACTTAGAATGTGTGTAGATTACAAAGATTTGAACAAAGCGTGACCTAAAGACTCTTTCCCACTGCCTAACATTGATCGTATGATTGACGCCACGACTAGCCACGAGATCCTAACCTTTCTCGATGCCTACTCCGGGTACAATCAGATTCAAATGAACCCGGAGGATGAAATTTTTATTTATTTATTACGAAGTATGGAACATATTGTTACAACGTAATGCCCTTCGGGCTAAAAAATGCAGGGGCTACATACCATCACCTAGTTAATAAGATGTTTAAACAACATATAAGCAAATATATGGAAGTTTATATTGACGACATGTTAGTTAAGTCCCTGCTCGTAGAGGTCCATTTGACTAATTTGCAGGCAACGTTCGAGGTCTTAAGAAAATACAACATGAAGCTCAACTCCGAGAAATGTGCCTTTGGGGTTCGCTCGGGCAAATTCTTGGGTTTCATGGTATCGAATAGAGGGATCGAAATGAACCTCGACAAAATTAAAGCCATCGAAGAAATCACCATCGTGGACAATGTGAAGGCCGTACAACAGCTGACTGGGCGGATAGCTACTCTAGGCCGATTTATCTTGAGATCATCGGATCGGAGCCATCAATTCTTCTCCCTGCTCAAAAAGAAGAATGACTTCGCATGGACTTCAGAATGTCAACGAGCGTTGGAAGAGTTAAAGAGGTACTTGTCGAGCCCACCCCTACTTCACACTCCGAAGGAAGACGAAAAACTTTACTTATACTTGGCTGTGTCTGAGGTAGCGGTAAGTGGCATGCTGGTTCGAGAAGACCAAGGTACACAATTTCCTGTTTATTATGTAAGTAAAACCTTAGGAGATGTTGGTTCGAGAAGACCAAGCACTTGCAATCAACACCTATACTTGCATCACATTTTAAAGCCGGTTACTCATCTTTCGTTTTTATTTTATTTTAACACTTCTAATTGATAGGATGAGTATTAATAAACAATTTGACCGTAGATCATGCTGTTGCGGCAAAAACTAAATTGATGTGGTAATATTGCATGCCAATTACGATGATTAAGCGTCTGGTTACGAATTTTTTGATTAAGCGAATATCAAAAGTGAAAAAAAAGATTATGTGAAATGAGAAAAAAAGAAGAGAAAAACCAAATTAATGTCTCCTCCTCCCATGTTCGCTCTCTCTCTCTCTCCCCTCCTCCCAAAAAAAAAATTGTTCACCTTTCTCTCTCAACTTCAATTGCAGGCCAAGGAAAATGTAAGAGCTAACTTTTGATATTTTTTAAAATTTTTGTGGAATAATACTGGGTATGGTGATGTTATTGTTTCTTTACTTTTGATATTCACATAGTAATAATTGTGAATTTTTTTGTATTTCAGAGAAATTGGTAGTGAGAAGGAGGTATTTTTAAAAGTTGTATATGGTCAAAATCATATGACCCCGATTTTGTAGGCTCGAGAGGCCACATCGAGAGAAAAAGTCCGATAAAGACCTAACTCGGGCTCGAAGACAGAACAAGAGGTCAGAGACCTAAGTATTCGAGAGACATCGGAGCCAAGTACGATCAATTCAAAAACAGTACCGTTATGAGTTTGTTACAAAAGGATAAGATTCTCGCCACGTCCCCAAGATTATGGCGTAAATTCTGGAATAGATTTGTACGAATTAGTACGAATCCGTACTAGGTGGTTATACAGCTGTCCCAAAAATATTCTTTACAGTAAATATAAATGTTCCTTATTTACGGTTCCCCTCCTATATAAAGGGGAACCCAATCATTTGTAATGATCATCAATCACTGGAAAAGAATATACACCTTTACTTTTCTGCTCATCTGTCCGAACTTGTCCTTTAACTTTATTACATTCTCTTTGCTTATTCTGCTGTTCATCGAGGTCCTTCTCGAGGTCACCTTGGGGCTTGAGGAAAAAACTTATTTATATACTGGTTTGATTTAATCTGCTTATTCAACTCACATACTTACTTTTTTTGTTAGAATAATTAGTATTGGATTAAATCACATATCTTTGAAACTTAATTATAAATTTAAATTGTTACTTAGTTTTAGAGTAAACAAGAGTCAATTTGGTCTAAAAGATTGTTTAGTTGAAGCTCGGCCGGTTGAATGGGTAGAAATTCAGTTCTTTTTCTTCATATTCAATCAAAATCTGATCAAATCAATTCCAAATCTTCGAAATCAGCTTTGCAGAAGTGTTTCCAACAAGAATCTAAACACCCTCTTGAATCTGAGCATAAAATTATGAGTTCAATTCAAACCCACTTTCAGAATTTCACGGATATGAATTGATGACTCGAGTTCTAGGTCAAGTTCGAATTACTAGTAACACACTGATTTTTTTTTTATTTTAATAAAAAAAGGGTCAGTGTGTTTCTTCAGTTCTACAACAAAAACCACATCCAGATTTCCAAATCCTTTTATAGAACCCGTTTTTTGAATATGGAATTTCCGAATCAAGTTCTTCAATGGATGTCGAATTTTGTTACTCAAATTTGAATTGTTAACAGAAACTATTGGTTTGTAAATGCCTTTAACAAACAGCTTCCAACTTCACATTACAAATATCTTCAAATCTTCTCAAAATTTTAGAATCTGAGTTGTCAATAGTGATGAAGTTCTTGAAAGAGAGTTTTGAGGAATAGTGTTTACCCAAAAATTTAGATAACAATTAAACTTATATTGTGGTTTTAAATATATGTGATTTCACCTAATACCAATTAATAAGCGAGAAAATAAATGACAGAATTGAACTGTAAAATAAATCAAATCAGTGTACAAGTTGAACCTCGACCTCGAATTGAAGTAATCTCGAGGTGATAGTATAAGTGTTTACCCTAAAATCTGAGTAACAATTAAACTTATAATGGGGTCTTAAAAATATGCGATTTTGTCCAATACTAATTGAAGAACATATGAGTTAAGTGAGGAAGATAGATCAAACCAACGTATCAGCAGGCCTCGACCTCGAGCCGAGATAACATCGAGATGGATTCGGATGAACAGTAAAGTAAAATAAAATAAAGTAAAGTAAAGTAAAGAGACTATTATAAACATAAAAAGCAATTCTGATGAGCACAAAAGTAAGACCGTATATTCTTTGCCAATGATTGATGATATTTACAAATAAATGGGCTCCCCTTTATATAATAGGGGAGTCCCAAATAAGGTACATTCCTATTTCTAGAAAGGAATCTAATTTGTACAGCTGTCTAACGGATTTGTACGAGTTCGTACAAATCCGTTCTGGAATTTACGCCTCGATCTTTGTGCCATTGTAGGAATCCCGCCATTCTGTTGTAAGCCTATAACGGCATTATCCCGAGGTAGGTTTTACTCGGCCTCCGATGTTACGTGTTTTGGTCCTCGAGCTTCGCACTCAGCCACTAATCTCGAGCTCGATTTACCAAACTACCTTGATCCATTTGAACTCGGGCTTGGGGTAACCTCTCGAACTTGTGAAATCGGGCGTACCTGATTTTGAACGTATATAGATAGTCCCCGCATTTCTTAGAATAAAATGATAAGAAACGATTTGAATCTCGAATTTCCGAAGTCCCTAATAATGACATCATCCTCATGACGTAAGCGTTGAAGTGACCGAAACGTCCCATCGGTTCTCTTCCCCAAAACATTAAATGTGCGTCAGTGCTGGTCGGCCACTAGCGCCACTGAAAGGTCGCCAATTTCCTATAAATACTTGGTTATTTGCCTCATTAAGGATTTTTACTTCCATTTGCATGTCTTTTGATCTCTTCTTTTCCCTGTCTTCTCCTCTTCCGCCGCCAGTTCTTTTGCTTCCTTAACGCCAAAAGCCGCCAAATCTTATCTCCTTCCGCCTATCTCGACGAGAATCAATGGCTAAAACCTCTAAAGTTGTTACTCAAAAGAGGGAGCTTCCTCCCGTCCGGCCGGTGGTAAGGCGCCGACCCTTCACGAAATCGTTCCCGGTGGCTGTACACTGCAAAAAGACTTCACTGTCGAGAATCCACCTAATGTTCCCGATTGGTGTCAGCATGCTTCGAGGTACATCTGTTTGATATCGAAGGACCACATCGATGCCATGAAGAAGGACTGTGGCTGGGGGGAAGGGGTCGTGGTACAGACCCCCTCCCGAGATGAGAACATTACTACCCATGTGGAGGGTTTTTTAAGTGTGTACACTTACCCTTTCATATTGGGTCCCCTTGATGCACTCATGATTGAATTCTACAAAAGGTTCCAAGTTACCCTTAGCCAGATCCATCCGTTTTTCTGTCGCATTGTGATAATGCTTCGATACTTCTCCAGCAAGGCCGAGGGGCTCAAACTTACCCTTAGCCACCTTATTCGCTTGTGCCGGCCTCAACTCTTCCGAGGGTTGATTAAACTGCAACGCTGATCGACCAAATCTTTCTTCGCTAGTAATGATGAAGATATAGATCGAAGCTGGATCAGCCGGTTCATCCGAGTGAGGATCATCGATGTCATCCCCGAGGAGAAAATACCGTTCCTCGAGAAGTGGAACTTCGACCGTAAGTGGAGCCTGTTTCCTTAGCAAATTTCTGCACTTTTACTATACTTTGACTAACGTTCTTTCCTTTATCTGCAGCGGTCCCTTGGATGCCCCATGCGATCCCCGATCTCGAGGATTGGGTCTAGAAGCTAGCCGCCACCTTATCATATGACAAACACAAGTGGCGTGACCTGTCGAAGGGCAAATGGGAAGCCAAACACCATGGTAAGATATCTGATACCTTCTTCTTTATCGGGGATGCTTCATTTCTGACACTTAGCTTTTATTTATGAAGGAATTGGAGATTTCTCTCAAATGAGGCCGACCCCTCCTGGGGAGAAGGTCAATTCTTGGATCCTAAAATCGAAGAAAGACAATAAGAGGAAAAGGTTTTTGAATCCCGAAGATCTTCAAAACAAAGCGGGGCCTGCTCGGAGGGGCAGGTATAACGTTATCCCGGTGGACATAGAATGGCCCACCAGGTTATGGAGGATGACGATGAAGAGGGCAAGGTTTCAGTGTTAGTGACTCGAACTACGAAAACGGCCAAAGCTGATAATCTCTCTAATCTATAGATCACACCCCAAGGCGAGGAGACCTCGAAGGATGAAAAGGAAAAAGATCCTGAATCGCCCGAGGTTACAATTGTTCTGCAGCCTCCGACGAGTACCATAAAGAGCGCCTCAGGTGACCTTCCTGGGGCCTTGACAATGGGTAATTCTTCGTCATTACCGGCCTACTCCGAAGGGGCCATAAGGGATGCTCAGGCCTTGAAAACGCCCGAGTTTGGGGGATGATTCTTTCCAGGGTTGTTTCATAGGGGTCGATGATGCCGATCTTATCGATGCGTCCTCGACCTTCGAAGAGGCGCAACGTCTCTTCTCTAAGGTAAGGCTAAATTATTAATGCTGCAATTCTCTCAATATTGCAATTTTTCTTCCTTGCTTTGACTGATCACTCCTTTTCTTTGTAGGCTTTTACCAAGTTCAAGGCCGAGCTGAGCCAATGTGAGGCCGAGCTGAACAAATATTTTGGTGAAGAGAAGACCCTGAGGATCCTTTGCGATCAAAAGGAGGAGAAGCTTAAAAACCTTCGGGCGGAGTTGACCAGGGCTCAAGAATACGAGGACGAGATGAAGAAGCAGGTAACTAACGTTTTGAAAGAGTATGGCCTTCCCCTCCCAACTACGGAAGCTAATACTTTGATTTCTCAGCTGCAGCAAAAGGTGGAGATGCTGGAGCAGCTTCGAGGTGAGGTTGACCGGGTCAATGCCGAGTGTAACCAATGGAAAGAAAAGATGGACCTCCTGGCTGTAGCGAAGGAAGCTGCATTGACAAAACTAGATGCTGCCAAGACTCAGCTTCGGAATGCCAAAGAGAGCAGTTTGGCCCAGGCCGAAAAAGTTAATGAGCTCGAGGCTAATCTTTCCAAGGCCGAAGCCGAAGTTGCTGAAGCCAGGGCCGAGGTCAAGAAGATTCAGATTATGGCTGATAAAACTGTTGCCGTATATTTGAAGGACACCGAAGCTGCTCAAATGGAGCTGAGAGAAGCTATTGCTCGGGAAAAGCAAAGAAACAACTATGCCAGGTGCCGATCCCAGAGGGAGACTCTCAAGGAGGTACACACTAGGGGTTTCGATATTTCTGAGGAGATAGCCCAAGCAAAGGCAGATGAAGCCAATGCCTGATTCCTCATATCCTCCGATGATGATGATGATGACGGCGTCCAAGGCGGGCCCAAAAATGAAGAGGGGGCCGAAGAAGAGACCACTCATGATGGAAAGGCTGCCCCCGAGGAAGAAATAGTTCCAGGAGAAGAGGCTGCCCTCGAAAGGGGGATGCTCCCTCGGTGTAGTTAGGAATTTCCTCTTTTTATTCCTTTTTTGTTGAACTCTTTGTACATGCCATCATTTGAATGTATATAAAGATGAAGTTTCCTTGAACTTTTTGTATATGTCATCTTTTTTTTTTGCTTTACATTTTTTGTAAAAATTTCATTCTTCGAACTGTGTATTCGAGATTTCTCCTTGAATGGTTTCTTTGCCACGACCTGGTTCGATTAACGCTCGAACTTTCGAGGTATATACCTTTAGCATCGAATAGCGACAAATCTTCAAGCCATAGTCAACAATGTTTGTTTGGGCTCAGGATGATCGAACCCTAGGGTTCGGATAGGATGAAATTTCTAAAACTTAGTGTGTTGGCCCTTGGGCTCTTTTATATCGGCCCTTAAGCTCTTTAAAAGCTGCTATAATTTTTCCCTTTTTGGCTAAATACTTAGTAAAAATTTCTCATGCCTTAGCATATATTTTTTATACCCATTGTTTTTTTGAGGGTTCGACGATCAAAACCTAGATTTTCCTAGCTCGTTTGTGTTGAGCTGATTTAACATCTCAAAGGCTGATGTTATTGAAGCCTTTAAATTATTTGGGGCTGATTTTATCGAAGCCCTTGCTTTGCCGAGGTTAGCCTTATTTAACCGATTTTTTAAAGTATTTGAAGGCCTTAGTTTATGGCGGAAGTCGGACGTCTCCGAGCCGCATTATTTTGGCCATGGGCTTTTCATATGTCCGTAGTCTTTAATATGGCCGTAGCCTTCAGGTATGTCCCTTGGACTTGTTTCCCGATAATTTGTTCGAAATGTTAGTCCCCGAGTGTGATGGCCTTGGCCTTTACATCGAGAGGCGCCTATTTGAGGTCTTACGAGTTTGAGTTTATATGATTCGAACGTGTCAACTATCGATGATAATCCTCTTGTAGTCGAGATGTACTTGTGTTTAAGCTCTTGAGCCTTTTCTCATAAAGAATCATAAGTATGGAGTAGAAAATTTCTTCAAGACATAAAGTGTTTAATAGAAAGGGTGCTTCTTTAAATAACTCATACATGCATACATGTTTTGCCTTTGAGGCTCGGTTATTCTATATGGACACGGTTCCTTTGACCGTTTGGACCATTACAAAGTTTTCCTTTTGAGACCCTCTTAGGCGTGAAGTATTTTCCTCGGAATGTTAGTCCCGTCCCCGAGGGTGATGCCCCCTAGTATTCGAGGTGTTTTTAAAAGAAGCCTTGGATACTGTTGAGTTCTCCTTAGGCAACACATAGTTGTTGCCTCATTAAAAACCTTGCTGGAAAAACCTATTTGGGATAAAACGCGATCTAAGGGAAAAAGAGTGCAACACATGCTTTAAAACCTAAGGTCTTCATAAGAAGGGGTATCTCGGTGTCTTCGATCGAACACCTGCGATGGGTTAGTTTCAAATACAAATGTAAGAAGGAGAAGGTCATACCTTAGCAATAATAACGTTTGAGCAGTGATACATTCCAATTGTTTGGAAATTGTTGGCCTTCCATTGTGCTAAGTTTGTATGATCCTTTTCCGATAACTCCGATGACTCGATATGGTCTTTCCCAGTTTGGGACTAGCTCATCCAGGTCTCGAGTATTGAGGGTGACTTTCCTTAGAACTAAGCCCCCAACTTCAAAGTGACGAAGGTTGGCCCTCCTGTTATAATATCTCTCGATACTTTGCTTTTGTGCGGCCATTCGAACAAGTGCAGCCTCTTGTTTTTCATCCAGTAGTTCGAGGCTAGTGTTCATAGCCTCGTGATTTGATTCCTCGATTGCATGGTGAAACCTGATGCTATGTTCCCCGACCTCGACTGGAATTAACGCTTCAAAACCATATACTAAAGAAAATGGGGTTGCTCCGTGCTGAACTTTGATGTCGTTCGATATGCCCAAATGACCTTGGGTAAAACCTCTCTCCATTTTCCTTTAGCGTCACTCAACCTTTTCTTCAAGTTTTGAATAATAGTCTTGTTAGTGGACTCGGCCTGGTTGTTTGCGCTTGAGTGATATGGCATCGATAAGATCCTCTTTATTTTGTGATCTTAGAGGAGCTTTGTTACCTTGTTGCCAATGAATTGCTTCCCGTTATCGTATTTCGGCATGTATCCCAAACCGACACACAATGTGATCCCATATGAAGTTTATGGCTTTTTTTTTCTTTTACTTTCTCGAAGGCCTGTGCTTCCACCCATTTGGGAAATTTAGTCAGTCATAAACAAAATGTATTTAGCCTACGATGTCCATTTCCCATTTCATGAATGGTCACGGGGATAGGACTGAATGGAGTTGTTCACCGGGCTGATGGATCATCGATGAAAACCTTTGGCATTTGTCACACTTTCGAACAAACTCCTTAGTGTCTTTCTCCATGCTATCCCAGTAATATTCAACTCTGATAATTCTGTGAATCAAAGAGTCAGCGCCAGAGCGGTTCCCACAAGTGCCTTCGTGGATTTCTCGTAAAATATAATCGGTGTCCCATGGTCCTAAGCATATGGCCAATGGTCCATCAAAGGTCCTTCTGCACAACGTTCCATTTTCATCCAATGCGAATCGGGCTGTTTTAGCTCGTAGGGCTCTCGACTCTTTAGGGTCCGAAGGGAGCTTTTCGTGCTTCAAATACTCAACATATTTATTCCTCCAATCCCAAGTCAAACTTGTAGAGTTTATCTCAGCATGACCTTCCTCGACTATGGACTTCGTCAACTGAACAACAGTCCCCGGGACAACATCATCTTCTTCGACTGATGAACCCAAATTCGCAAGTGCATCGGCCTCATTGTTAGTTAATCTAGAAGTTTTGATAGATTGTCTAATAGTGCTACGTGTAGGTGGTCTCAAAACATTGCCGAGCCCGGGCCCTTTCACTTTCGAGGTGCCGTCTGTGAAGAGGGTTCATACATCTAATGATGTACCTGACTTTAGTAGAAGTTCATTTTCTACTTCGGGTATGAGGGTAGGAGTAAAATCAGCCACGAAGTCTGCTAGAATTTGAGACGTGACAGCCATTCGGGGTTGATATTCAATATCGTACCCACCGAACTCGATGACCCATTTGGTTAATCAGCTCGATAACTCAGGCTTGTGCAAAACATTTCGAAGTGGATAAGTAGTTAACACACATATAGGGTGACATTAATAATATGGCTTCAATTTTCTAGATGCACTTATTAATGAAATTGCTAACTTCTCTAAATGCGGATACCTGATTTCAACATCTCCTAAGGTTCGATTTACATAATAAACAGGGAATTGTGTACCTTTCTCTTCTTGAACTAGCACGCCACTTACCGCTACCTCGGACACTACCAAGTATAAGTATATTTTCTCGTCCGCCTTCGGAGTGTGAAGCAACGGTGGGCTCGATAGGTACTGCTTTCATTCCTCCAACGCTTGCTGACATTCTGGAGTCCCTGTGAAATCATTCTTCTTTTTGAGCAAAGAGAAGAACCTGTGACTCCGATCCGATGACCTCAAGATAAATCGTCCCAAAGTAGCTATCCGTCCGGTTAGCCGTTGTACGACCTTCACATTGTCCACGGTGGTGATTTCTTCAATGGCTTTAATTTTGTCGGGGTTGATCTCGATCCCCTTATTTGATACCATGAAACCCAGGAACTTGCCCGAGCTGATTCCGAAAGCGCATTTATCGGGGTTGAGTTTCATATTTTATTTTCTCAGAACCTCGGACATTGCCTGCAAATGAGTCAAATGGTCCTCTACATGCAGGTACTTAACTAGCATGTCGTCAATGTTAACTTCCATTGATTTACCTATCTGTTGATCAAATATTTTATTAACTAGGCATTGGTATGTAGCTCCCGCATTTTTTAGCCCGAAGGGCATTACATTGTAACAATATGTTCCATACTTAGTAATAAATAAAGTCTTTTCCTGGTCCCCCGGGTTCATTTGGATTTGGTTGTACCGGGAGTAGGCATCAAGAAAAGTAAGGATCTCGTGGCCAGCCGTGGCGTCGATCGTACGATCGATATTAGGCAGTGGAAAGGAGTTTTTAGGGCATGCCTTGTTTAAATATTTATAATCTACGCACATTCTAAGTTTCTTTTCTATTTTAGGAACTACGACCACATTTGCTAACCACTCAGGATATTTTACTTCCCTAATGGACCTTATTTTGAGAAGTTTAGTTACTTCGTCCTTTATGAACGCGTGTTTTACCTCGGACTACGACCTTCTCTTTTGCTTCACCAGTTTAAACCTGGGGTCAAGACTTAGCCGATGTATTGTTATCTCCGGTGGAATCCCTGTCATGTATAAATGGGACCACGCAAAGCAAACCATGTTATTGATAAGGAATTGAATGAGTTTTTCTTGAGTTCGGGGGTTAATCCCGTTCCCAGGTATACCTTCCATTCTGGTAGATGTTTTATCAATATCACCTGCTCCAGTTCCTCGACCGTGGACTTTGTTACATCTGATTCCTCAGGAGCGACGAAAGCTCGAGGGGTAAGAAAATTTTCTTCTTCGTCCTTGAGTACCTGTTCCTCGGATTCAGTCGAGGCTGTGGACTGTGATTGCTATTTAGCCATCTTCTTGTCTTTGATGCTCGATTTCTCTGAGGTCGAAGCTGTTGGTGCTGGTGTCAAATCATGAACTGCAAACATCTCCTTTGCTGTGTGTTGTTCCCCGTAAACTTTTTTCACACCATCTTTTGTTGGAAACTTCATCATCTGGTGAAGAGTCGATGGTACTGCCCTCATGTTGTGGATCCATGGCCTTCTGAGCAATGCATTGTACCTCATGTCACCTTCGATGACATGAAATTTTGTGTCCTGGATGGTGGATGATCTCTCTCTTTGTTGTTTCACTAGCCATGTTGAAGACGTTTAAGACTCGAGATGCGAGTACGATTTGATCTAGCAGCCCGAGCTTCTCTACGACCCTCGGTCTGATTATGTTGACCGAGATACCTGGATCCACAAGAACACGTTTAACTTGAATTTTATTTAGTAAAATTAAAATTACAAGGGCGTCGTTGTGTGTCTGAGAGAGGCCTTTTTTTCCTCGTCGATTAATGTAAGGGTGCCTTCGGGCATATAATCTCGGGTCCGTTTCTCTCTTGTAATCGACTCTTTGGTGTGTTTGAAAATAGGTCCCTATGGGATGTCGACCCCACCAACGATCATGTGGATAATATGCTGGGGTTCTTCTTGCCCATTCTTTCTATTGGCGTCTCTTTCTCTGAAGTGATTTTTAGCCCTGTCACTGAGGAATTCTGGAAGGTGGCCTTCGTTTAACAACCGAGCTACCTCTTCTCTCAACTGTCTGCAGTCCTCGGTCCTGTGGCCATATGTACCATGGTATTTACACATCAAGTTAGGATTTCTTTGCGAAGGTTTAGTTTGCATAGGTATGGGCCACCTGGTATCTTTAATCCTTCGAATTGCCGAAACGATACCCGAGGCATCGACGCTGAAGTTATACTCTGATAATCGAGGTGCTTCTGCAGGATCGGTGTACTTGTCAAATCCATTCTTACTCATGAGTCCCCAAGAATTTTTCACCCGATCATTTCTTCAATCATTTTGGGGGTGTG
>ML424292.1:0-42924 GCA_005239525.1 Nicotiana knightiana | reverse complement strand
GGGTGGGGGGAATTGCATCCCGAACCGCTGCTTCTTCTATCTGAGACATATGGCTGGTACCGTTCTCTATTTGACCTTGGTTATCTGTCAATATCCCTCGAAGACTTTACTGCTAACATGTTCGGGTGAACTGACCCCGAGGGGGCTCCCAACTGGTCGTCCTCGACCCTGAAATTTTATTGGTAGCGATTATGCACGTCCGCCCATGTAACAACAGGGTATTCAACCAGATTGTGCTTCAAATGCTGTGATGCTATCGAACTTTGTTCATTCAGACCTTGTGTGAAAGCTTGAACTTCCCAATCATCGGAGATTGACGGTAACTCCATTCTCTCCATCTGAAATCGGGACACGAAATCCCTCACATTTTGTTGTCCCTTTGTTTAATCTTGAAAACATCCGATTTTCTCGTTGCAACCTTTATAGCAGCAGCGTGTGCTTTTACAAATGAATCCGCCAACATGGCGAATGAATCAATAGAGTTCGGGGGCAAGTTGTGATACCAAATCATTTCTCCCTTAGATAAAGTTTCCCCAAATCTTTTTAGCAAAATGGACTCGATCTCATCGTTCTCTAAGTCTTTTCCCTTTATACTGCATGTGTATGTAGTGATGTGTTCGTTAGGATTGGTGGTACCATTGTATTTAGGTATGTCTGGCATGCGGAACTTCTTTGGAATAGGCTTCGGGGCCGCGCCGGGGGAAAAAGGCTTTTGTACGAACTTTTTTGAATCCAAAACCTTTAAGATCGGAGGCGCCCTTGGTATTTGATCGACATGGGATTTGTACGTCTCCACTTTTTTATCATTAGCTTCGATCCTCTTTTCTCCTGATTCGATCCTTTTGGTGAGCTCTTCGAGCATTTTCATGATTTTAGGGTCAATTACTGATCCATTGTCATTCGACCTTTCTGGCACCGATTCAGTACGGCGAGTGGTTTCTGGCTCAACCACGCTCGGAGTTTTTTGTTAATTTTGAAGCTGAGCAATAGCAATTTGCTGAGCTTGTAGCATTTAGAAGATCACTTGGAGGCTAACTTCACCATCTTCTAGACCCTGTATGTATGCGGTTAAGATCGTAGAGCCCGATTTTTACGGTCATTTCGACACTTAGAAGACTCGAAGACCCAAGTTTTGGTATCAAGGGGCATATCAGAGGTCCTCGACCTCGAGCAAATACATATCGAAGGTCCTCAACCTCGAGGCAATATATATCGAAAGTCTCGACCTCGAGACAGTGCATATCAAAGGCCAACATGGAAAGGAGTGAAATTCCAAAGGGGCACGTGTTTAAAGTTGGCAAAAGTACACAAAATAGTACAAGCCTGTACTGTGGCATTAAATGGCTGTACCAGCCATATCTCTTTGTATTAATTACACATGTACCATGTTGGGATTCCCCCTCATATATAAAGGGGACCCTTGTCACTTTGTAACACACATAATATTCAATACAAGAACAAGAGCATCCCCTGCTCTCTAACTAAAATATTCTCTACAATTGCTTCATTAATTTATTGCTTCTCATTCATTGTGTTCTTGGATTATTCTTCATTTATTACTGGTTATTGTTCATAAATAGGCCATTCTTAAGGACTTCAACACTGTAATACTGTTATCGATAGCCCCTAGTCAAGCTTCTAAAGCTCGACCCCGAGGCCTTTCCGACCACCCTTGAGGCTAGTCTCCCCGTTACCCGGTTTGTATAATTTTGTTCCTTTCGCTCTTATTTCATTTTTCTCACTTCATACTCAGCCTCTACTTCCTAAGCATTCAGTTTTAAAATAGACCACGTATTTTTAGAACAACATAGTCAAATATAATTGTAATTACCATTTTCAAGGTAAAAAGTTTGGCGCCCACCGTGGGGCTAAAAATAATAGTGTTTGTTTTAGTGCTGGTTTTCTAAAAACAAAAGTTATTATTCACACTTTTTCTTGTCCAAGAATCTGCAATTTCAGGTCAAAAAATGTCTAACTTAGTAAACGCGCATGAAAACAACGATCCTGAAGATCACAGACTGCACGATCCCGTGCTCAAACGGGCCAAAGTGCCCACCGCCATGAAAGAACGAACTCAAAGTTGTATACCTAAAGGAACTATTGTGTTCATCGAGGAAGATGTCGAAGCCTTGTCCTAGCCACATAAAGATGCGCTTGTAATTTCTTTCCTCTTGAATAACATTCAAATTAAGTGTGTGTTCGTGGATCCAGGTAGCTTGACCAATATAACCAGATTCGGGGTAGTGGAGCAGCTCAAGCTGCTTGACCAAATCGTACCCGATTCTAGATCCCTCAAAGGGTTTAACATGAGAGCGAAACGATGAAGGGGGAAATCATCCTCCCAGTCGACGTATCCGGTACAGTTTGGGGCACTAGGTTTCATGTTCTTGAGGGAGACACGAGATACAACGCCCTGCTTGGAAGACCAAGGATACACGGCAGCAGGGCGGTACCGTCGACTCTCCACCAGATGTTTAAATTCCAAACCACAAATGGCATAAAAATAGTGTATGGTGAGCAGCACGCGGCAAAGGAAATGTTAAGAGTACACGACGTGGCGCCAGAGCCCATATATCTCACCTCGGAGGGGTCGGAATATAAATAGGTCCCCGAGGATGACAAGGAAGATTTCCTCGCCCCTCGAACCTTCATTTCCCCCGAAGAATCAAACGAAACAAAATCGACGGTCGAAGAGCTGGAGTAAGCTGTATTGATGAAACACCTACCAGATCGAAAGGTATACCTGGGAATGGGGTTAACCCCCGAACTCAGGAAAGAATTAATTCAATTTCTTATTGAAAACATTGATTGCTTTGCTTGGTCCCACTTAGACATGACAGGGATCTCCCCAGGAATAACCACCCATCGACTAAGCGTCGACCCCAGGTTCAAATCGGTGAATCAAAAAAGGAGGCCTCAGTCCGAGGTAAAGCACGCGTTCGTCAAAGACGAGGTAACAAAACTCCTCAAAATAGGATCTATCAGGGAAATAAAATATCCCGAGTGGTTGGACAATGTAGTAGTGGTCCCCAAGAAAGGGAACAAATTAAGAATGTCGTAGATTAAAGGACTTAAATAAAGTATGTCCGAAAGATTCATTCCCGCTGCCCAACATCGATCGATTGATCGACGCTACGGCTGGCCATGAGATTCTCACCTTTCTCGACGCCTACTCCGGGTATAATCAAATTCAAATGAACCCCGAGGACAGGGAAAAGAATTTGTTCATCACAAAGTATGGCACATACTGCTACAATGTAATGCCCTTCGGGCTAAAAAATGCAGGGGCCACGTACCAGCGCCTAGTTAATAAGATGTTCGAACATCAAGTAGGAAAATCCATGGAAGTTTACATTGATGACATGTTGGTTATGTCTCTGCGCGCAGAAGACCATTTGACTCATTTGCAGGAGAATTTCGACATCCTTAGAAGTTACAACATGAAGCTCAACCCCGAGAAATGTGCCTTTGGTGTAGGTTCAGACAAATTTTTAGGCTTCATAGTATCAAACAAGGGGATTGAAATCAACCCCGACAAAATTAAGGCCATCGAAGAAATCACAGTGGTGAACAACGTAGGCCGTACAACGGTTGACCGGCGTATAGGAGTGCTAGGCCGATTCATCTCGAGGTCATTAGATCGGAGCCATCACTTTTTCTCCCTACTCAAAAAGAACAACAACTTTGATCGGACTCAGGAGTGCCAACGCGCCTTAGAGGAATTAAAATAGTATCTCTCAAGCCCGCCTTTTCTCCACACCCCAAAAGGAGGATGAAACTCTATACTTGTATTTAGTAGTGTCTGAGGTAGCGGTAAGTGGTGTGTTGGTTTGAAATTGCAAGGTACGCAATTCCCTGTCTACTATGTAAGTCGAACCCTGGGAGATGCTGAATCCAGGTATCCACACTTAGAAAATTAGCTCTTGCATTAATAAGTGCATCTCGAAAATTGAATCCTTACTTTCAAAGCCACCATATATGTGTTTTAATAGCATATCCTCTTCGAAATATATTGCATAAACCCTAATTGTCAGGCCGGCTGGCTAAGTGGCTGTCGAGCTCGGGGGGTACGATATCGAATATCAGCCCCGAATAGCTATCAAGTCCCAAATTTTGGCGAACTTTGTGGCCGATTTTGCGCCCGCCCTTGTGCCCAAGGTAGAAAAAGAACTTATACTAGCAACGGCTGCATCATCGGGGGTATGGACCCTATTCACCGACAGTGCCTCGAACGTGAAAGGATCCGGGCTCGGCATAGTTCTAAAGCCACCTGCAGGCGGCGTGATTAGACAATCTATAAAATCTGCAAAGTTGACTAACAATGAAGCCGATTATGAGTCTATGATTGCAGGTCTCGAATTATCACAAGGCCTGGGAGCCGAATTCTCGAAGCCAAATGTGATTCCCTTCTGGTAGTGATACAGGCAAACATGAGCTTCAAGGTTCGAGAGGACATGATGCAACGGTACCTAGACAAACTTCAAACCACTTTGCATCATTTCAAAGAATGGACTCTGGTCCACATACCTCGGGAGCAAAACAGCGAGCCCGATGCACTCGCAAACCTGGGGTCATCCGTTGGAGAAGATGACATACTCCCTGGGGCTGTTGTTCAGATATCCAAATCGGCGATCAAAGAAGGCCATGCCGAAATCAACTCCACCAGCCTGACGTGGGATTGGAGAGACAAATACATCGATTATTTGATAAGTGGGAATCTACCCACGAATCCAAAAGAATTAAGGGCCCTTCGGACCAGGGTATCCCAATTTTTACTCGACCAGAATGGAGCTCTATACCGAAGAACCTTTGATGGGCCCCTAGCAGTATGCTTGAGACCAGGAGACATTGGTTACGTGCTCCAATAAATCCATGAGGGCACCTGCGGAAATCACTCCAATGCCGATTCTTTAATTCAAAAGGTGATCAGAGCAGGTTACTACTGGGACATCATGGAATGGGACATCAAAGAATTCGTCTGAAAATGCGACAAATGCCAAAGATTTGCGCCAATGAACCACCAATACAGTGAACAACTACATTCCGTCTTATCACCATGGCCATTCATGAAATGGGGAATTGACATAGTCGGCCCCCTACCAGCGGCACCAGGTAAAGCTAGATTTATTCTATTTATGACTGACTATTTCTCAAAATGGGTGGAAGCACAAGCCTATGAGAAGATAAGGGAAAAAGAATTCATCAACTTCATCTGGGACCGCATCATGTGCCGAATCGGGATACCCTCCGAGATAACGTGCGATAACGGGAAACAGTTCATCGGAGGCAAAATAACAAAATTTCTCGAGGATCACAAAATCAAAAGAATCCAATCAACGCCCTACCATCCATGTGAAAATGGTCAGGCCGAGTCCACAAATAAGACTATCATTCAAAACTTGAAAAAGAAGTTAGAAAATGCAAAAGGAAAGTGGAGAGAAATGCTGCCCGAGGTGCTATGGGCATATCGAACAACCTCTAAATCAAGCACAGGAAAGACACCGTTCTCTTTAGTATATAGGGACGAGACTTTGATACTAGTCGAGGCCGGAGAACCAAGCACCAGATTCTGACATACCACCGAAGACTCAAACAATGAGGCCATGACTATGACCCTCAAACTATTAGACGAAAAGCGAGAAGCTTCGCTGATCCGAATGGCTGCCCAAAAGCAAAGAATCGAAAGATACTATAACCGAAGAGAAAACCTCCGACATTTCAGAGTCGGGGACTTAGTCCTAAGGAAAGTCACCCAAAGCACTCGAAACCCTAATGAAGGGAATCTAGGACCAAGCTGGGAAGGACCGTACCGCATCCTCGGAGTAATCGGCAAAGGGTCCTACAAGCTCGACACCATGAAGGCGAGCAACTTTTGAACCATTGGAACATATCGATGCACAAGCGCTATTATTGCTAAGGTACAATCCTCTCCCTCTTTCCTTCAAGTTTTACACTAACCAAATGCGCAGGTATGCGATTAAAAGGAATCAAAGCACCCCCCAGCTCGAAGGCCTTATGTTTTAAAGCATGCGTTGCGCTCTTTTTCCCTCACATCGGATTTTATCCCAAAATGGGTTTTACCGGCGAGGTTTTAACGAGGCAACATCCATATGCTACCTAAGGAGAAATCACCGAGTATTCAAGGCTTCTCTTTGATCAACCTCGAATACTGATGGGCATCCCCCAAGGAGATCACTGGAATATGCCAAAGAGGGTCTCGACAGGAGAATGATGTATCAGACCAAACGGTCGAATGAACCGTGTCCGCATAGAATAATCGAACCCTCGATGGTAAAAACATGTATACTTGTACCAAGTAATAAGTGAAGTACCTTCTATCACCGAAACATTTCGCACATCAAAGAAGTTTGCTATTTTCACAAAAGACAGCCCAGGGCCAAAAATTTATCAAGCACTCAGGGACTGTCCTCGACGGCCACTCAATCGAGTCACCAAAAAATCGAAACCATAAGACCTCAGGGCCGACAACTTCTCGAGGAAATATCAACTCTGACTCGGGGACTGTCCCCAACTGTTGGCTCATCGAGCTATCTAACTCAAATCCGTAAGACCTCAGGGCAGGTAACTTCAAGCGCATAAGCCCTCCACGAGGCAATATCAACAACATAAGCCCTCCATGGGGAAATATCAACTATAACTCAAGGACCGACCTCCACAGTCGACTCAAAGCCGTAAGACCTCAGGACCGACAAATTCAAACTCGTAAGCCCTCCATAAGGCAACATCAAAACTGTAAGACCTCAAGCAAGGCATGAACAAACTTATAAGACCTTAAACAAAGGAATAACCCCCATATCAAAGTAAAGGCTATATATCAAACTTGTAAGACCCAAAAGGAATACCTCGATATAGATGTTGCGACTATCTCACTCGGGGACTAAAAGGCTCCGGCCAAAGTAACATGACTCGGAGACATTCGACTATTGCCACAAAATCACAAGCCTCCAATTACTTTGAAAAACTTCGAAAACAACCGATTAAAGGTCATATCGACCTAAAGCGTAAGAGCCCAAGTCGTCCACTACATTAAAGGTCGTACCGACCTAAAGCGTAAGAGCCCAATTCGCCAGCTACATTCAAGGTCGTACCGACCTAAAGCGTAAGAGCCCAAGTCGCTAGCTACAGGTCATGCCGACCCAAAGCGCCTCAGGGTCGATTTGAAAACTTGAGGGCCGTTGAGCTCGAGTCGAAACCTGATTCAGAGACTAAGCCCAATACGGTTAACTAAAGCGCCTCAGGGCCAAAAAAGCGTAAGAGCCCAAGTCTCTCTCTACATTAAAATTCGTATCGACTAACTACAGTTCATGCCGACCCAAAGTGCCTCAGGGCCGATTTGAAAACCTAAAGGCCTTTGAGCTCGAGTCGAAACCTGATTCGAAGACTACGCCCGATACGGTTAACTAAAGCTCCCCAGGGCCAAAAAAGAGTAAGAGCCTAAGTCGCCCGCTACATTAAAAGTCGTACCGACCTTACGTGTAAGAGCCCAAGTCGCCAACTATAGGTCATGCCGACCCAAAGCACCTCTGGGCCGATTTGAAAACATGAGGGCCGTTGAGATCGAGTCGAAACCCAATTCTGAGACTAAGCCCGATACTGTTAAGTAAAGCGCCTCAGGGCCAAAAAAGCATAAGAGCCTAAGTCGCCCGCTACATTAAAAGTCGTATCGGCCTTACGCATAAGAGCCCAAGTCGCCAGCTATAGGTCATGCCAACCCAAAGTGCCTTAGGGCCGATTTGAAAACCTGAGGGCCGTTAAGCTCGAGTCAAAACTCGATTCTGAGACTAAGCCCGATACGGTTAACTAAAGCTCCTTAGGGCCAAAAAATCTTAAGAGCCCCAGTCGCCCACTACATTAAAAGTCGTATTGACCTTATGCGTAAGAGCCCAAGTCGCCAGCTACAGGTCGGCACCAAAGCGCCTCAGGGCCGATTTGAAAACCTGAGGGCCGTTGAGCTCGAGTCGAAACCTGATTCGGAGACTAAGCACGATACGGTTAACTAAAGCGCCTCAGGTCCAAAAAATCGTAAGAGTCCAAGTCTCCCACTACATTAAAAGTCGTATCGACCTTACGCGTAAGAGCCCAAGTCGCCATCTATAGGTCATGCCGGCTTAAAGTGCCTGAGTGACGATTTGAAAATCTTATGGCCGTTGAGATCAAGACGAAACCCAAGTCGGAGACTAAACCCGAAACGGTTAACCAAAGTGCCTCGGGGCCAAATGCGTAAGAGCACAAGTCGCCAGCTACACCGAAGGTTGTACTGACTTAAAGCGTAAGAGCCCGAGTCGCCAGCTTAAAAAGCCTCAGGGCTAATTTATAACCCCAAGTGTTTCATCTCAAAGTCCAATTCATCGGGCTGACTACCGACAATCAGATCAAACCAAAGAATCTTTTCATATATATATATATGCATTACAAATACATATCTGCAGCACTCCCACGAGAGTCTTGTGAAAATAACAAACCAGAAAATCTAGTCTACTCTCGAGACCAACTCCCGTAAAGGCCCCTCAAACCAACTCCCACAACGACCTTCAATTATCAGCATCAGTTCAAGAAGAAAGGAAAAACTAGGCATCGATCTCATCCGCCTCGGCCTGCTTTATCTCTTCCGAGAGGTCAAAGCCCCTAGCATGTACCTCTTCGAGGGTCTCCCTCCGAGACTTGCATCGAGTATATTCATCGCCCCTACTCTTTCTAGTAAAAGCTCCTCTCAGCTCGACACGAGTATCGATAACATTTTTTAAATAAACGGCCACCTTTCTATCGGCCTTCGCTCGAACTTCTCTAGCTTCAGCCCGAGCGAACACGACTTTGGCCTTCCTATCTAGAAGAAAAGTCTCGATCTTGGAAATCCTGCTCGACTAAATTCAACTGTTTTCTTGGGCATTACAAAGTCGTATCTCGAGGGCAACAACCTTGGCCAAAGCATTTCTTTGACTCGAGGACCGAGCACCCTACGGTCAGCTGTCGACTATCTTCGATCGCTCATCAAGGGCAGAGACCTAAGGGTTTATTTTAAAGTCCAAAATTTTGGACTAATGATCAACATGCATCACAGTCTATTCCAAAAATCAAAGAAAATACGAGAAATGAGAAAGAACAAAGGCCTTTATATATAGTGAAGGTTCACAGAGGTGTATTTAGAAGGCTCATGCCTGGAGCCCTTACACAAAGAAGAGAACGAATAAAAACCTAATCTACCTTCTTTAAGACCTAGTCTGTCGTTATTATCAAGGACGTTGCCTTCATCAACCCCCTCGGAACGAGCGTCCTCACCAGCTCTCTTCTCTTCGTCTTCGACATCGGCTTCGTCGTCGGTAGAGAGGAGGAACTTGGCATCAATCTCGTCTAGCTTGATCTATCTCTTCCAAGAAACCAAAGCCCTTATCATGAATCTCCTCGAGGGTCTCTCTCCGAGATTTGCATCAGGCATGCTTATTGCTTCTTCGCTCTCGATCGTAAGTCTCCCCCTCAATTCCTTTTGAGCATCGGTAGCATTTGTAAGACGGTGCCCGTTCCCTTCGGTGTATTTTCCAGCGTCTCGCAAATGGGTTTCCGGACCAAGAATGCTTTTGGCTATGGTTTTGCCAGTATCAAAACAAGGCATACTGCCCCCCCGAATTAAGAAAGCACTCAAGAACTTCAAATGGGAAGATATTAAGACTCCCACATGAATTTTTGCCTAAAAATATAACATATATGTGAAGTTACTTGGACTCAGATTCAGGGAAAAGAAGAATTGGTGAGGCATTTCCCAACATCGAGATTTATCTGTGACACTAGGGAATATCTTCGAGTTATCTTCTCTTTGCCAAGGAATGGCCCGACCGGCTCTATAGATAGCTATGTCTCCATAAGATGGGGGGATCTTCGCTTGCACCTCTTTCTCCAAAAGGCAATCAACCTTCGCCTTTTCAATATCGATAATCGAACCAGCATACCGAGGCGTGGGCTGGCATCGGTCCGCTACTAATAAAAATTTATCAGCCTCAAGATCAGATGACATTTCATAGGGTCCAAGGAGGCACTCCTCGACGCAAGGGGGAACTGATGTTTCGCTCTTAGAAGAGCGTGAAGAAGAAGAGGTTTTATATTTTTGAGGGACCATTTTAGAAGTTTTGGCCATGGCCGCGTTAACATTTCAGAATAAGAAGAAGAAAACTGGCGAAGAGATGAAAGCGAAAGTTGCTAAGAAGAGGTTTAAAGATGTTGCAAAAGGTGAAAATTTGAAACGAAGGGTTGGAGTATTTATAGAGGTTTTTCCAAGCGTGTTGGAGAAGTTGAAAGGGTAGAAAATAATGGTTCAGAGGCTTTTTGAGAACCGCGCTCTGTGCAATCTTTCTGTCACATCAGCTGATGACCTCACGTGACTGGCATCATGATGAAGATATCGAAGAGCCAAGAATTCAAGACCGTTCCTTATCATTTCATTCTAAGGAACGTGGAGACTATCTGTATGCGGCTAAAATCAGAGAGCCTAATTTTACGGTCATTTTGACACTTAGAAGGCTCGAAACCCCTTGTTTTGGTATCAAGGGGAATATCAGAGGTCCTCAACCTCGAGGCAATACATATCGAAGGTCCTAGACCTCGAGGAAATACATATCGAAGGTCCTTGACCTCGAGGCAGTGCATATCCAAGGCCAACATGGAAAGGCGAGAAATTCCTAAGGGGCACGTGTTTAAATCTGACAAAAGTACACAAAATAGTACAAGCCCATACCGTGACATTGAATGGCTGTACTAGCCATATCTCTTTGTATTAATTAAACATGTACCATGTTGGGATTCTCCCTCATATATAAAGGGGACTCTTGTCACTTTGTAACACACATAATATTCAATACAAGAACAAGAACATCCCCTACTCTCTAACTAAAATATTCTCTACAATTGCTTCATTAATTTATTGCTTCTCATTCATTATGTTCTTGTATTATTCTTCATTTATTACTGGTTATTGATCATAAATAGGCCATTCTTAAGGCCTTCAACACTGTAATACTATTATTGATAGTCCCTAGTCAAGCTTCTAAAGCTCGACCCTGAGGCCTTTCCGACCACCCTCGAGGCTGGTCTCCCCGTTACTCGGTTCGCATAATTTCGTTCCTTTCGCTCTTATTTCATTTTTCTCACTTCATACTCAACATCTACTGCCTAAGAAATCAGTGTTAAAATAGATCACATATTTTTAGAACCACATAATCAAATATAATTGCAATTACCATTTTCAAGGTAAACACTGTATTCCTTGACCATTAGGTCGGACCTTCCTGCGTATACTTCCTCCGATGTCTGCACCCATATATGCATTTAGAGAAACGCGCGAACCAACATCGACTGTCTCTGCAATTGGTACTACCCCGAGGTTAAGCGCTGGTACACCGACCCCTGAAGCAACTACATTATCATTTTCCCCATGAAATCCGAGACCATCACTGCCGTGTACGGGTGTGTTTTGCGAGTTCGACATATTTCAAACTGAAAACAACGAATCTTTGACAAGAAACAAGTGTGAAAATAACGTGTGTTATTAAAATCAGCACCAGAGTAATCACTATTATCTTTAGCCCCACGATGGGCGCCAAACTATTTACTCTAAAATCCGAGTAACAATTAAACTTATAATAAGGTCTTAAAGATATGTGATTTTGTCCAATACTAATAGAAGACCAATAAGATAAATATATGAATTAAGTGAGAAAGATAGATCAAACCAATGTATCAGCAGGCCTCGACCTCGAGCCGAGATAACCTCGAGATGGACTCGGATGAACAATAAAGTAAAGTAAAGAGAATATTATAAAGCTAAAGAACAATTCTGATGAGCACAAAAGTAAGAGTGTATATTCTTTGCCAATGATTGATGATCTTTACAATTGAATGAGATCCCCTTTATATAATATGGGAGTCCTAATAAGGTACCTTCCTATTTCTGGAAAGGAATCTAATTTGTACAGCTGTCCGTTCTGGTATTTACGACTTGATCTTTGTGCCATTGTAGGAATCCCGCCCATTTTATTGTAAGACTATAATGGCATTATCCCGAGGTAGGTTTTACTCATCATCTTACGTGTTTTGGTCCTCGAGCCTCGCACTCCGTCATTAGTCTCAAGCTCGATCTACCAAACTTGCTTGATCCATTTGAACTCGAGCTCAGGGTAAACTCTCAAACCTGTGAAATCAGGCGTACCTGATTTCAACGATATACAATAAGAGCAATAAAGAATGAATAATTCTAATGAACAGTAAGTAAAGCAATAGACGAGAAAGAAACGATTGTATAGCCTTTTCTCAGTGAATAATTATGATTACAAATGAATGAAATTTCTTTTTATATAGTAAAAGAATCCTAATTAAGGTATACTTCTAATTAAAGTAGGAAATCGTATGAACAACTGATTAACCGCTATAGATTTGATCCGTTCCGAGATTCACGCCATGATCCTCGACCAATCACGAATATCTCGCTTTTTCCATTACAAAGTTACCCCGATATTACTCGAAGTCTATCTCTTCTGTCCTCAATTACTATCGACCTCGACTTAGAAAGCGGCTTCGATTTCGGACATAATATCTCAGCTCTTCGATGCAATGTCTCAGTCTTGATCGAATAGTGAAATTGGGTTGCCCGGATTTCTACCGTATACAAGAAGTCCCCTCGTTTCTTAGAATGTAATGACAAGAAACGATTTGAGCCTCCATTTTTCTATGACCTCGATAGACCATGATGTCATCCTCATGACGTAAGTGATGGAAGTGACCGAAACGTCCCTTCGGTACAGTTCCCCAAACCATTAATGCGCGCTAGTGGGCGGTCGGCCACTAGTGTCGTCGAACCGTCACCATAAATCTATAAATATGACTTCTCTTTGTTGAATCAAACTTACTCTTCATCAGCTCTTCTAAGCCTTCAACTCTCTTAATATCTTCTCTTTCATAACTTCTTAGGCCATCTTCACTAGTTTTGAACCACCAGGACTTACTACTTTCTTCTTTCTTCTACTCATATAATAGCGAAAACATCCAAAACCGTTCCACAAAAGTAAAAAACTTCCTATTCTTCTTCACGGCCAGTCAGTGATAAAACGCCGGCGGAACCGCTCCCTGGGAGTATGTTCCCGGCCCATGTGTTCTAAAATTTGACTTCAAAATCGAGAACCCTCCATCGGTTCCTTGTCGATGTGAGCACGTATCGAGGTATATTTGCTCGATAACGGTGGGATATCTCGAGGAGATAAAAAGGGATTGCAACTGGGGGGACAAGGTTGTAGAGATCCCTTCTCCTGAAGAAAGAGTTGCTACCCACGTGGAAGGGTTTCTAAGTGTTTACACTTATCCTTTCACGCTGGGTCCCCTCGATCCAGTTATCATAGACTTTTGCGAGAAATACCAAGTGACCTTTGGCCAAGTTCACCCTTATTTCTGGTGCATCGTGATCAGGCTCCAGTTCTTCACTAGCAAAGTCGAGGGGCTGCCGTTCACCCTCGACCACCTCATAAGGTTATACCGCCACTGAATCTTTTGAGGGTTGATTAAACTGCAACGTCGAGCGACCAAGGCATTATTCTCGAGTATCAACAAGGACAAACACCGGGGTTGGATGGGCCGGTTTATTCGGGTGAGGACTTGTGACCTTATCCCGAAGGAGAAAATGCCATTTTCCAAGAAATGGAACCCGGAGCGTAAGTAACACTTTACTCGTTAGTTTACATGTTTCTATTTTTTGGATTCATTTAATATATTCCTTTGTCATGCAGCGGTTTCTTGGATGCCTCAAGAGGTTCCTGACCTCGAAGACTGGGTTCGGAAGCTGGCTTCGACTTCCTCCTATGCTGAGCGCTGTTGGCGTGACTTGGCAGAAGGAAAATGGGAAGCAAAGAATCATGGTGAGCTTCCCTCTCCTTATTTCCGAGGTGTTGGTCACATTATTTTTCTTACTCAGTTTATTTTTGTGCAGGCCTGAATAAAGATGCAGTGTTGAGGCCTCCGAGCAGTGAGGAAGAGAATAAGGCCCCGGTTCTGAAGCCGGGGAAAGATAATAAGAGGAAGAGGTCTTCGACGTCCGAGGAAACCAAACCCAAAAATGCACCTGCTCGAATACCTAGGAGGAAATTTATTCCTCTTACAGTAGAGTCAGTCCAAAGGCTGAGGGAAGAAGAGGAAGAGGAAGACGAGGGCGATGACTTGGAGCTGGTGCTTTGAGTAAGGAAGACCGCTGAGACCGCCAAGTCCTCTAAGCCTGCAGTGGTTTCCAAGACCCTACCTTGTGATGAGGGGGTTTTGAAGAAAGATTCGGGCAAAGCCCCCGAATCACCTAAGGCGAGGTTATTCCTCGTCCAACAAAAAACATACGAGAGGGGGCTAGTTCCGAGACCCCAGAGCTGAACAGAGTGCCCCAAGAGACTCGCTTTGGACAGTGATAGCAGGTCACTCACCTTCTTTACCGGCTTTCTCCGAGGAGGCCATAAGGGATGCTCGGGCTATAAAGACCCCTGAAATAGGCGAAATCCCATGTGAACAGGATCCCTTTTGGGATTGTTTTACTGGGGTCGATGATGCCTCTGATCTCAATGATGCATCTACCCTCTTTGAAGAGGCCTAACGCCTTCTGATCCAAGTAAGTATTAATTTTGCTGATGTCATTTTCTTTCATTTTTCCTTCTTTCTGTCTAACTTACATTTTTTCTCATATAGGCTGTCTCTAATTCTCAGGCCGACTTGAACCAATATGAGTCCGATCTCCAAAAGCTTTCAAAGGAGAAGAATTCTCTCAAGCTTCTATATGGGCAGAAGGACGAGGAGATCAGGGACCTCCAAGCTGATTTGGCCAGAGCTCGTAAGGTGGAGGCCGAGCTAGACGAGCAGGTAACAACTCTCTTAAAAAAGTACGGGCTCAATTCAAGAGTGGAAACTAATGCGTCAATGTCTCAGTTGTAGCAAAAGGTTGAGAATATCGAGCTATTCCGTAAGGAAGTCGATCAAGCTAAAGCTGACTGCCATAGGTGGAAGGAAGGCATGGAACGCTTTGCTGCGGAGAAAGAGACCGCCTTGTCTCAATTGTCATCGGCCGAAGTCTAGCTTCAAAGTTCTAGGGAGAAATTCTCGGTTCAGGCCAAGAGTATCGAGGAACTCGAGGCTGAACTCGTTAAAGCTCAAACGGAGGCCGAAAAGGCAAAGGCCCAGGCTGACAAGCCAGTAGCTATATACCTGGCTTATGACGAGGCTGCTCAAGCTCAGGTGAGGGAGGATAATGATCGAGCACAATGGACTGTAAGCTAGCAAAGTGCCAATCTTGGAGAGAGACCCTCGAGGAGATTAATGCCCGAGGCTTCGACCTTTTCGAGGAGATAACTCAGGCAAATTTGCACGAAGCTGATGCCAGGAAATTGGCCTCTTCCGACGATGACGATGATGATGAAGGTAGAAAAAGCGGATCCGATAATAGCTAGGGGACTGAGGAGGAAGCTGTCCCTAAGGAAGGAGTCATTCCTGAGCATAGCTAGGGTACTTGTAATTTGTTTTCCTTTTCTTTTGTGCAAAACCCTTGTCGGTCCTTTGTAAATACCCTTGTTCAAATATATATATAAAATATTTCCCTTTTGAATTTATTCTCAGTTTTTTCCTTGGGATTATTTTAACCTGCTTTGTGCCTTGTAAAATTTTAGCATACTTTATAATATGTTTAAGACTTCAGATTTAGGAAATTTGACAGAAGTCACTCTAATACTGCTTTCATAGTCGAGTTCGAGTAACTCGAACTCAAAGTAATAGAACCCTTAGGTTTTCATTGAGTGAGAACGGATTCTTGAACTGTAGTCGAGTGAGTTTTTACTCGAGCTCGAAGTAGTGAAACCCTTAGGTTTGAATTGAGTGAGAACGTATTCCCGAACTCTAAAATGTAATGGTCCTTAGGCTCTTTGAATCGGGCCGATATGGCCTTAGAATAATGGCTTTTCCTCCTTTTCGGCTCAAAAAATTTGGTTATGCCTTAGCATGAATTTTTTACCCATTGGGTTTTTTTAGGGTTTTAATATTGATCGAAACCCCTTTACTTTTTATTCCTTGGCACAAATTTGTATTTAAATAATTCGATACCTCTTAAAGTTTTTTGAGGGCTGATATTATCGAAGCCCTTTAATTATTTTTCCAAGGGTAGCCCTTTTTAATCGGTTTTCAAAGAATTCGAAGGCTTGTTTTTATTGTGGGATTCAGACGTCTCCGAGCCGTGCTAGTTTGGCCGTAGACTTTGAGTATGCCTCTTGGGCTTATTTTCCGAATAGAACTTTGAACTTGTTCAAAGTGTTAGTCCTCGAGAATGATGGCCTTGGCCTATAAATCGAGGGTTGCTTATTTGAGGTCTTATGGGTTCGAAGTTAGATAGTTCGAACATGTTGATTTTCGACGACAGTTCTCGAGTATGGGGTTGATCGTTCGAGGTGTAGTTGTATTTGGCCCTTGGGCCAGTTTTCATAAGAAATCATAACTATGGAGCTTGTAAAGTAGAAATTTTCATTAAGGCACAAGATATCTGGTAAGGAAAAGTAGTTCTTTGAATAGTTCATACATGTGTACATGTTTTGCCGTTAGGGCTCGAATTGTCACGCCTCGAACTTGGGGGGCAAGACCGTCACCTGGTGCCTCACCTATCCTTGCGTACCAACTTGCGACTAAGGGATTCTGAACATATAATGCCATACTTTGGCCATGGGTCACATTGCAAGACAATTGTGAATGCTGACTAAATATCAATATAAAGATGGGCCGACAAGGCCGTCATTACTACTACAACTGGAAAACCAAAAAAATGTACATAAAAGGCCTACAAACCCAACATGTTGCATTAAATGACATGATATGTCTACAAGATTCTACTGATGGATATACTGTGATTAGAACAGGGCCCCGACCAACTCATAACATATATACAAAGATGTACGTAAAGCTCAAGACCCGGCAACTCCGAAGGGCATAGAGCTTATCGATCAAGCTGAACTCGGGCAACACCTAATGAGGAGGTCTGTCCGTCTGAACCAGCACGCATGAAATGAAGCACCCCTAGAAAAGGGATGTCAGTACAAAATAACGTACTGAGTATGTAATGCAATATATTGAAAGCTGAAACTGAACTGATATATAATAACTGAAAGTAACTGGGAGTCAAAGATAATCTGAAGATATGCTCACCTGCTGATACTGACTCAACTCACTCAATATAGTAAGTAAAATACATGTCCAGCCTTATAAGGCTCGGTATATATAACAGCTCTGCCGTAGTAGGCTCGCTCATAGGCGCTCGGCCATACTAGGCTCTGTATCTCGGCCAACTGGGCTCGCTCATAGGCGCTCGGCCATAACAGGCTCGATATATAACTTAGCATCTGATTAGAGGTTTCCCAATAGGGGCCTGCTCATCGATTATAGCTCGATGGTAGGGAAAATACTGTAATACTGTATATATAGACTCTCTGCTCTCTTGACCGGAAGAAGAGAATACTCAATTGAATATAAAATCCCGATAAAGGAGAATACTGTATCTTATGAGACTAGGATAATGTATATACATTCGGGAGTATGAACTTCTCTTTATGACTCGTTATCAAACACATGTAATTATGAGATCATGCCAAAATGAAGGAAGGACTTAGCCTTAACATACCTGAACCGATTCTCTTGACGATCCCTCTAACACATGTCTTTTGCGAAAACAGGTAACGATGGACTGAAGTAGGGGAAAATCGGTATGATATTCTTGAGAAAGAATGCACCGTACTCCCTTAGAATCGCAAATATCACGATTTATCTCATCAAGAAGTTTCACAGAATTACTTGATTTCTATCCATATGAAAACTCCTAAGAAATCAAGGTATGAAAAGCTCTTATCTTTTAAGGTTTCAATTGTCTTAGCAATATAAGATATTTTGTCACTTCGAAGATGCATTAAAAACCTCTTATTTTTGAGATTTGTGGAACCCACGTTTTTGCGATGAATTGGCCATAAAATCTCCTAATTGTGACACCAAGTATATGACTTAAGAGTCATATTTAGATAAAGTTTCTTGGCCGCCACGTTTTTGGCTAAGCTTATCCAAGATATTGATTTATTTAATTAGCTTAATTAACTTATTAATCCCCCGCTAATCTAACAATTAACCAATTACCCACATAATTAAAAATTATCTCAAATTACATAAAATAATACTCATTTTTAATACACTTTATACACCTTACTATCATGGCCATGTGGTACCTTGTATGGAACTAGTCCATAAATACTGGGTATTTTAGCTTGGGCCATATTTTATCCCAAAATGTCAAACTTTGATGGAATTCATTTTCTTCGATTTGCTTACCTCTCACCTTCACGAATTTACTGATCACTTGTTTGAAATAGCATAATGCTTATAATCTCAAAATAATCTCATTCCCGAACTTTACGTCGATTAACTCACGACGAAACTTTAATATACGAGCCGACGAGATGTAACATCATTTTCCCTTTTGGAACATTCGTCCTTAAATGTTGACTGATTCACTTATCATTTTCATAACCTATATCTTCCGTATACTTTAGTACTCTCCTTGCCATCTAGGCAACTATTTTGTGAATAAATCCAAAGGCCAGGGCATTCCCTCCTTAGGCCTCTTTCTTTCACCACGACTTGTGGTCAGAATCATTCCAATCTCGTAACTGTCGCTACCTTCTGTCATACAACCTATACGACTCTGATCTTTTAAGTGTGCCTATTCGACTCTTCTCTCTTTTTTCATTCAGATTTTATTCAATCTCTAGGCTTCACTTTGTAAACATACGCAGAGCTTGATAAGATTTCTCTCTGGGCATCTATGAGTATACTGAAGTTTTTCGCTCGATACTTTGTTCTTACAAATATCGTTATACCTTATTTCATAAGTCCGTTTATCCATCCGTATGAATTTACTGCCATAACTCTTACTTTGATTTATCGTTACTGAGATCTGCTACCAAACTCCAGGTTACTCTCGTGCTTATCCTATATGTATAAATCTAAGTCCTTTAATGCGTCCTCATTACTCTTCATCTTAATAATGGTGGCCTAATCTCATCTCATACTTTGTGACTTTTGTCCATCCATTGTTGATTTACCTTAATGTTGATCTTAATTTACACTGATAACTTGACCTCTTATGTAACAGTGCCGCTAGGGCTCACATCTCAACAGGAAACATCTGGAGTAATTTCCATAATCGTATTTCATAGTATCCCAATATGATTTACCTTATGGGGGGGGGGGGTATCCTAATCCGGTGCGGTCCATGAAAATTTTGTCTTCTTCAAATTATTACTCAATCGAAGGCCCAAACATCATCCTTTATCTATCACAATCACACCCTCATTCCACTACCTGGGCAGTATACCATTTCTTCTAGATGTTATTAGGCTTAGACTCCTTTAAGTTCATTTAGGCTATACTAAACTTTCTATAACTTAGAAAAACCATTAGCTCTCTTGTTTTCATGGGCTTAATCCCGAGGACTTATCCATTCTCGTCACCTTCTCACTCGCCCTTTCTCATCCTTACTTCTGTCATCAAACTTTGCCTCTTTACTATACTTTATCTTGCAACCTATACGTATCTATTTATACTATTTGCAACCTTCCTTCAACTTGCTTGCACCATAGATTTCCTTGTGTTATTCTGAAACATCAAGCGAGACATCACATCATCTCTAACTCTTCTTTACTCTCTTGACTAGATCTCTCGGTACTTAGAAACCATAGGCTGGAAGATATGCCACTAACGAGGCTGCTATCATTCCTGGATATTGAATCCCTGCGCTTCTAGACTTCTATCCGAAGTATGGACTATTCACAACCTTCTGCATTTGAGTATCTCGTACGTTATTCACCTTTACCTTCCTTGCCTTAAAATATCGCATCACATCTTTTATTTCTTTCACGATCTCCCTTCCACATAGGTATAATTTACATCCACAACTTTAAGCTCTATTATAATACTTGCACCTCTAGTGTATACACAATCCGATGGGAGCTTCATACTGACTTCTTATGAGCATGGTACTCTTCTAACTAGCTTTCTCGTAGATCCGTTATAGAATATGGTTGTTGTCCTATCTCCCTTGTACCTCTGATATTAAGAGTGATTCTGCTATGTTCTCAATCATGGTTTATATAAGTTTCTGGGTCCAATAATGAGACTCCTGATTTACTTTGTTGATGTAACTCTTTAGTTTCCTCTTCCTTCTGATCAACCTTTATGTAGGCTTAAGCTATCTTCCGATATGCGGCTCATGGTATTAGTTATTATCTTAGCCTTTCATGGATGCTTTGGAATATCCATGATACAATCTTCTAACAATTCAATCCGTTGTCTATGCCCTGGGATCAATTGTTTCTTTTAACTTGTACCAGAGTGTCCTACTTCTGCATGATTGTCAACATATATGCTGCATGTATAAAACTCTAAACTCTTAAGTGCGTTCATAACGTACTCTGGGTCATTAATCGAATAATTCTTTTCGTTCCTCTCAGATTTCTTTAAATGTAGGCAATTACTTTTCCTGGTCTTTCTGCCTCCTTGTTGCGTGCATACTTAGCTTACCTTAGTGCCCACACATATTGGAATTCCATACAACCCATATGATCTTGAATATCACCTTTTGATTTTTTTCTTCCCGTTCATTAGCCACGATAGGTGCCACTTTCTTATGGAGTGCGTACAATGTTGTTATGAGACTTGTTGTTACAAGACCATTTCCTCTTTGGGTCACTGTGCTTAGGTTGAAGCCTCCTTCCTTACTTCCTCAGCTAGTCTTTCATTGTAGTACTTAGGGAGGACCCTCTGATTCTTGCAGGGCTGCGAGTTTATCACATCATATATTTTTTTTGATATTCATACTCATCTATAATTATCCTTAGTTACTTACCTCCACACTTATGTGCTCGTACGGTTGCTTTTGAACTGAAGTTTTGACTGTCTTCCCAGCGGGACTCTCTTTTATTTTTGTAACACTTATACGGTGCCTTTAACTACCCCAACTCTAGCTGAATATTTCTCAATGATCACAATGTCATATCTGCGAGACTGAATTTCCCATGTTGGGGTTCACTATGTTTATCTTGCACGATCTGTTGATTTATCTGTAACCTCTTGTCTATCCATGTCTAGGCTCTTCCTGAATCAACTACCAACTACTCGTTGGCCATTCTCATATCAATATTCCGCATAATCTTTCTTGGGTTATTTCCTTTGTCTTAACTTACATCTCGCACTGGCTCCTTATTTATCAAAAATATCCCGGGCCGAAACCCTTACTTCCTCTCCTTGACGTCGTGCTTGCATAATGTTCTGGAATCGTAGCATATCTGTAGGAATTGGATAAGTGCAATCCCATTCCTTTCTCTTTTTTTTTTCATTCTTCTTTCACCATTCCGTAGTTACTAGAACCACTTAATTCTGACTTAATTACACATCACCCTTATTCCCCCTTTACGGCAGTACTAAGAGTTAGAGCCACGAGGATCTACCTATAGATGTTTTACCTTTTCATCTTTGGCGTCTTTTCATATCATCGATGACCCTTGCTTGCCTTGCGGTAATCTTTCTGTACCAAGGATAACAAAATTTCCTTACTCGTGAGGGTAACACTTAGTATAACTGGTACATACAACCCCTTAAGCTTAAGTTTGCTCACATTGTTTGCTTTAGGGAAATGTCTTCCTGAATGACCATTCTCTGAATCTTTCATGAATCTTCTTCTGTTGTCTATTCTATTATCACTAGAACGAAATCTGAAATTCTCATGATGTCGACCATTATCAAATCATTCAGTCCCTAATCCATGTATAGTTTATCTTGTTCGCCAGCCCATACTGATTTCTATTATCTGAAAGTCTAGCTTTTCCCTTTGGTAATCACGTTAGAGTCACGAACTTATTTCTCGAAATAAGGATATGACTTTATGGCCTATACTCTTTTGTTGTCTCAAGGCCTATCAACTCTCGTTTCTTCCATCACCTGACTATAGTCTCTGTAATACTGTCATTGTTTTTTATCTAGTGTTGTCATCCATGTATCACACCTTACTCATAATTCTTCCTTATCTCTCTCCTTATTTCCCCGCTAATATTTCTTCCTATCACTTTCTTTTGAAAACTTCAACAAGACATTCTTTTGTTTTTAGCTCCCCTTGATTTATCCATTGGCTCTTCGCGTTGCCTAGCATTCTTTCTCTACTAGAGACGGGAGCCATACCAAGGTAATATTTATTCCTTCCAGGATTCCAGTGCCTTTCTTTGAATATTGTAGTATTCATATCTAGCTGTAGTATTCTAGAGTGCACCATCTAGGTATCTCACAAGGAGATCTATTAGCACATTTACTATATCCTTCGGAAATGTCAAGTAACGAAAATAATCCATTCACCATTTTGGGTTACTCTAACCCAAGCCGGATCCTGATATCCCGTCCTTCCCTTAAACTACACCTGTTAGCCCCCATAGGGCATAACTGAAATGGATGAGGCTAATTATGCATACCTCTGTTATTTTTGAAGGTAACTCAAAATGCTCATATCTCTCTTCCTGAATTGTAGATAATATTCATCTTTACTAACTGGGTACCTCGTACCCTTCTTCACCTTGTTTCTTTTACTTGTTGAAATTTGTATCTATCTTCTAAATCTCTCATTGCCTTTCACCATATGGGTGGATAGATATTCTTGCCTTAAGGCTCCTTATCAAGAAGCTTTCACGTCTTATTATCCACATATTCTGCTGGACACTTTACATTTACTCATCATAAGCATGATGCAAAATCGAGTTCCTCTGACTCAATTCATCCACAACCATATTCAATCCCTTACCAACCGTCTTTCTAGATGTCGGTATCTTTGTATTATGAATATAATAGAATTTAGGAATTTGAATTTCTACGACTGAGCTCTACCACACGATCTAGAGTAAGAAGAAAGAGTGACAGTCCTAAATGCCCTGTAGCCTCCTGCTTATAACTGTGGTGCACAACACACCCATAAACAAGACTCTACTAGACACGACTTGTAGATTCCCTAGGACAGAACTACTTTGATACCACCTTTGTCACACCCCAAACTTGGGGGGTGAGACCGTCACCCGGTGCCTCACCTCTCCTTGCGTACCAACTTGCGACTAAGGGATTCTGAACATATAATGTCATACTTTGGACTTGGGCCACATTGCAAGACAATTGTGAATGCTGACTAAATATCAATATAAAGATGGGTTGACAAGTCCGTCATAACTACTACAGCTGGCAAACCACCAAAATGTACATAAAAGGCCTACAAACCCAATATATTGCATTAATTGACAGTATATGTCTACAAGCCTCTACTGATGGATATACTGCGATCGGAACAGGGCCCCGGCCTACTCATAACATATATACATATATACAAAGATGTACGTAAAGCTCTAGACCTGCAACTTCGAAGGGCATGGAGATTACTAATCAAGCTAAACTCGGGCGACACCTAATGAGGATGTCTACCCATCTGTTTGTCTGAACTTGCACGCATGAAATGCAACGCCCCTAGAATAGGCACGTCAGTGCGAAATAATATACCGAGTATGTAAGGCAATATACTTAAAGCTGAAACTGAATTGGTAATATATAACTGAAAGTAACTGAGATTCAAAGATACTTTGAAGATATGCTCACCTGCTGATACTGACTCAAATCTCTCAATATAATAAGTAAAATAACTGTCTTTCCTTATAAGGCTCGGTATATATAACTGCTCTACCATAGTAGGCTCGCTCATAGGCGCTCGGCCATACTAGGCTCTGTATCTTGGCCAACTGAGCTCGCTCATAGGTGCTCGACCACAACAGGCTCGATATATAACTTACCATTTGATCATAGGTTGCCAAATAGGGGCCTGCCCATCAATTATAGCTCGATGGTAGTGAAAATACTGTAATACTATATATATAGACTCTCTTCTCTCTTGACTGGAAGAAGACAATACTCAATTGAAAATAAAGTCCCGATAAAGGAGAATACTGTAACTTATGAGACTAGGATAATGTATATAAATTCGGGAGTATGAACTTCTCTTTATGCCTCATTATCAAACACATGTAATTACAATATCATGCCAAAATAAAGGAAGGGCTTAGCCTTAACATACCTGAACCGATTCTCTTAACGATTCCTCTAACATATCTTTTGCAAAAACACATAACGACAGGTTGATGTAGGGGAAATACGTATAATATTCTTGAGAAAGATTGCACCGTACTCCCTTAGAATAAAAAAAATCACGCTTTATCGCATCAAGAAGTTTCAAATGAATTACTTGAGTTCTATCCGTATGAAAACTCCTAAACAATCAAGGTATGGAAAGCTCTTATCTTTTGAGGTTTCAGTTATCTTAGCAATATAAGCTTTTTTGTCCCTTAGAAGATGTATTAAAAACCCTCTTATTTTTTAGATTTGTGGACCCCACCTTTTTGTGATGACTTGGCCATAAAATCTCCTAATTGTGACACCAAGTATATGACTTAGGAGTCATATTTAGATAAAGCTTCTTGGCTGCCACATTTTTGGATAAGCTTAATCAAGATCTTGATTTATTTAATTAGCTTAATTAACTTATTAATACCTCACTAATCCAATAATTAATCAATTATCTCATAATAAGAATTATCTCAAATTACATAAAATACTACTCACTTTTAATACACTTTATACACCTTACTATCATGGCCATGTGGTACCTTGTATGGCACTAGTCCATAAATACCGGGTATTTTAGCTCGGGCTGTATTTTATCTCAAAATGTCAAACTTCGACAGAACTCATTTTCTTCGACTGACTTACCTCTCACCTTCACGAATTTACTGATCACTTTTTTGAAATAGTATAATGCTTATAATCTCAAAATAATCTCATTCTCGAACTTTACGTCGATTAACTTACGACGAAACTTTAACATACGAAAATGGAGTATGTAACACGAATAATCTATATGGACACGGTTCATTCGACCGTTTGGCCCATTATAAAGTTTTCCTATCGAGACCCTATCGACGTGAAGTATTTTCCTTGAAAATATAACATCCGAGGGTGATGCCCTCCAGTATTCGAGGTTGATTGTAAAGAAACCTCGGATACTCTAAGTCATCCCGAACAATGGTTTCCTCATTAAAAACCTTGCCGGAAAAACCCATTTGGGATAAAAATTAGTCGAAGGAAAAAGAGTGCAACACGTGCTTTAAGGTCCTCATATCTTCCTGCTTGATAAAAACTTCGATGCCTTCGCTCGAACACCTGAAAATAGGTTAGTGTAAAATGTAAATAAAAAAGGAGAAGGTCATACCTTAACAATAATATCTCTTGAGGATTGAGATGTTCCAATTACTTGGTAGTTGCTCGTCGTTTATCGTGCCTAGCTTGTAAGATCCCTTTCCGACGAGATCGAGGACTTGATATGGCCCTTCTCAATTTGTGCCAAGTTTTCCTTTGTTAGGGTCTCGAGTGTTGAGGGTGACTTTTCTAAGAATCAAGTCCCCGATTCCGAAGTGGCAAAGGTTGGTCCTTCGATTATAATACCTTTTGATGCATTGTTGCGCGTCCATTCGAACGAGGGATGCTTCTCGTTTCTCATCTAATATTTCAAGGCTAGTATTCATAGCCTCGTGATTTGATTCTTCCGTTGTGTATCAAAATCTGGTGCTGGGTTCCCCGACTTCGACCGGGATCAAGTCTTCGACGCCGTATACTAAGGAGAACAATGTTTCCCCTGTACTGGATTTCGACATTGTTCGATATGCACAAAGGACTTCGGGTAGAATTTCTCTCTATTTTCCCTTGGCGTCGTTCAACCTTTTCTTCTGTTTCTGAATGATGGTCTTGTTTATCGATTTGGCCTGCCCATTTTAACTAGGATGGTATGGTGTTGATAAGATTCTCTTTATTTTGTGGTCTTCGAGAAACTTTGTTAGCTTGCTGCCGTTGAATTGCTTTCCATTGTCGCATACAATCTCGGAAGGTATCCCGAATCGGCATATGATGTGATCCCTGATGAAGTATATAACTTCTTTTTTCTGACTTTTTCGAAGGCCCGTGCTTCAACCCATTTAGAGAAATAGCCAGTCATAAATAAATGAATTTAGCTTTATCTGGGGCCGATGGCAGAGGGCCGACGATGTCCATCCCCTATTTCATAAATGGCCACAGGGATAGAACGGAATGAAGTTGTTGTCCAGGTTGGTGGATCATTGGTGCATACCTTTGACACTTACCACATTTTCGAATGAATTCTTTAGTGTCCTTCTCCATATTGGCCCAATAGTATCTTGCTCTGATGATTTTGGAACTAGTGATTCGGCACCAGAGTGGTTCCCGCATGTAACCTCGTGAACTTCTCGTAGGACATAATTGGTGTCCCCTGGTCCCAAGCATACTGCTAACGGTCCATTGAACATCCTCTTGTATAATGTTCCATCCTTAGATAATGTGAATCGAGCAACTTTTGTTCGTAGAGCCCTTGATTCCTTAGGGTCCGATGGAAGTTTTTTGTTTTTCAAATACTCGATATAATTATTCCTCCAATCCCACGTTAGGCTCGTGCAGTTTATCTCAGCGTGACCTTCTTCGATTACTGATTTTGAGAGTTGAACGACAGTCCCCGAGCTGATTTTTTCGTCCTCGACTATTGATCCTAGATTTGCAAGGGCATCAGCTTCACCATTCTGTTCTCGAGGTACATGATGCAAAGTCCATTCTTTACAACGATGTAATGTTACTTGCAGCTTATCCAAATACCTTTGAATTCTATCCTCTCGAACGTTGAAGGTTCTGTTTACTTGGTTTACTATCAGTAGGGAGTCACATTTGGCTTCGATGACTTCCACTCCCAAGCTTTTAGCTAGTTCAAGACCTATAATCATGGTGTCGTACTCGACTTCATTGTTAGTCAACTTAGAAGTTTTGATAGATTGATTAATATTGTTACCTGTGGGCAACTTCAAAATGATGCCTATCCCAGACCCTTTCACATTTGAAGCGTCGTCTATAAAAAGGGTCCACACCCCCGATGATGTACCCGATTTTAACAAAAGTTCCTTTTCTACTTCGGGTACGAGGGCTAGCGTGAAGTCGGTCACGAAGTATGCTAAAATTTGGGACTTGATGGCCGTTTGAGGTTGATATTCGATATTGTACCCACTGAGTTTGATGGCCCATTTGGTCAATCAGCCCGACACTTCGGGCTTATGTAAAACATTACGAAGTGCGTAAGTGGTTATCACACATATTGGGTGACATTGAAAATACGGTTTTAACTTCATAGAGGCACTTATTAGAGCAAGTGCTAATTTTTCTAAGTATGGACATCGAGTTTCTGCTTCTCCTAGAGTTTGACTTACATAAGAAACGGGAAGTTGTGTACCTTTCTCTTCTCGACTAAGACACCACTTACCGCGATTTCCGAGACCGCTAAGTATAAATAGAGCTTTTCATCAGCCTTTGGAGTATGAAGCAACGGTGGGCTCGAGAGGTACCATTTTAATTCTTCTAACGCCTGTTGGAGTTCTGGAAATTGTTCTTCTTTTTAAGTAGTGAGAAGAACCTATGGCTCCAATCTGACGATCTCGAGATGAATTAACCTAAGGCAGCTATTCGCCTTGTCAGTCTTTGTACGGCTTTAACGCTGTCCACGACAGTGATGTCTTCGATAGCCTTGATTTTATCGGGGTTGATCTCGATCCCCCAATTTGACACCATGAAGCTGAGGAATTTGCCCGAACCGACCCCAAAAGCACATTTCTCGGTGTTAAGCTTCATGTTGTATTTTCTCAGTATCTTAAACGTTTCCTGAAAATGTGTCAAATGGTCCTCTCTGCGCAAGGACTTAACTAACATATTATCAATATATTCCTCCACTAACTTGCCTATTTGTTCTTCGAACATTTTATTTACTAGGCTTTGGTAGGTAGCACCTGCATTTTTATCCCAAAGGGCATTACGTTATAGCAATATGTGCCATACTTAGTGATGAATGAAGTCTTTCCTGATCTTCCTGGTTCATTTGAATTTGGATGTACCCGTAATAAGCGTCGAGAAAACTAAGGATCTCATGGCCGGCCGTGGCGTCGATCATACGATCGATGTTTGGCAGAGGAAAAAAGTCTTTGGGGCATGCCTTGTTTAAATCGTTATAATCTACACACATCCTAAGTTTGCTCCCTTTTTAGGGACTACGAATAATTTGCTAACCATTCGGGATATTTTAATTCCCGAATGGATCCTATTTTGAGAAGTTTAGTTACCTCATCCTTGATGAATGCTTGTTTTACCTTGGACTAGGTCCTTCCTTTTGGTTCACTGGCCTGAACTTTGGGTCTAGGCTCAATCAATGTGTTGTTACTTCTGGTGGGATCCTTTTCATATCTAAGTAGGGCCAAGAAAAATAATCCATGTTATCAGTAAGAAATTTGATGAGTTTTTTCCTGAGTTCGAGGGTTAGCCCCGTACCCAGGTATACCTTTCGCTCGGGCAGATACTCGATCAATATAACCTGTTCCAGCTCTTCGGCTGTTGATTTGGTGGCGTCGAAATCTTCGGGAATAACAAAGGTTCGAGGAATCCAATAATTGTCGTCTTCTTCTTCCTCCATTCCCTACTTCTCCCATTTAACCGAGGCTGATGGCTATGGTTGCTATTTGGCCTCCTGTTTTCCTTTGACGTCCGATCCCTTTGATGTTGAAAGTTTCGATATCGGTATCAGCTCATCGATCACGAACATTTCCTTCGTAGCATGCTGCTCCCCATATACTATTTTCACCCGGTCCGGTGTCGGGAATTTCATCATTTGGTGAAGAGTCGAAGGGACTGCCCTCACGAGTAGGGCGTTGTACCTCATGTCGCCCTTGATCACATGGAACATGGTTTCTTGAATATTTCCAACCACGTTCACCGGTAAACTGATCTCTCATTTAGTCATTTCGCTGGCCATGTTGAAGCCGTTCAGGACCCGGGCTACGAGCATAATTTGGTCTTATAAGCCGAGCTGCTCTACGACCCTCGATCGGATGATATTTGTCGAGCTACCTGGATCCACTAAAACATGCTTAACTTGAACTTTATTCATAAGGATAGCAATTACTAGAGCACCGTTGTGGGGTCGAGAAATTCCTTCTGCTTCCTCATCATTGAATGATATGGTGCTTTCTAGCACATAATCTCGGTTCCTTTTTTTCCTAGTAATTGATAACTTAGTGCGTTTGAACACGGGCCCTTGTGGAATATCGACCCCGCCGACAATCATATGGATCACATGATGTGGATCTCTCTGTTCATTTTTCTTGTTGGCGTCCTTTTCTCTGAAATGATTATTGGCTCGATCACTTAAGAACTCTCGAAGGTGGCCTTCGTTGAATAGGTGGGCTACCTCCTCTCTTAGTTTCCTGCAATCCTCGGTTTTGTGGCCATGTGAGATGTGGTACTTACACATCAAATTGGGGTTTCTTTGGGAATGATCGGTCTGTATGGGCCTGGGCCATCTAGTATCTTTGATTCTTCCAATTGCCGATACAATACCTGATGCGTTGACATTAAAGTTTTACTCCGCAATCGAGGTGCCTCTGTGGGTTCGACGTGCTTATCAAAACCACTTTTTCTCATAAGTCCCCGAGAACTCTGTCCTCGATCACCTCTTCGATCAGTTCGGGCGGGATTGCGCCTTGGGCCGACGTTCCTGCTATCTGCGATGTATGATGATATCGATTTTTGTTCGGGCGAGGTTCTTTATCGATGTCCCTATGATTTCTGGATGCGGACCTATTTGGATATACAGAACCAGAAGGAGTTCCTAATTGGTCATCCCCGATCTTCGATTGGTACCGATTATGTACATCGGCCCAGGTCATCGCCGGATATTCGATAAAATTTTGCTTCATTTGACGTGATTCTATCGAACTTCGTTCATTTAACCCCTGAGTGAAAGCTTCAACATCCCAATCATCCGTGACTGATGGCAACTCCATGTGTTCCATTTGAAATCGGGATACGAACTCCCTAAGAATTTCATTATCCTTCTGTTTTACTTTGAAAATGTCCTATTTCCTCGTTGCAACCTTTATGGCCCCAGCATGTTCCTTTAGGAAAGAATCCGCTAACATGGCAAATGAGTCAATGGAATTTGGCGGTAGATTGTGTTACCAATAATTTCCCCCTTTTATAGAGTCTCTACGAACTTCTTCAATAAAACAGATCCGATCTCATCAACTTCGAAATTGTTACCTTTGATGGCACATGTATAAGAGGTGAGATGCTCCTTGGGATCAATGGTCCCGTTGTACTTATGTATATCCGGTGTACAAAATCTTTTTGGAATGGGCTTCGGATCCGCACTTGGAGAAAACGACTTCTGTACAAATTTCTTCGAATCGATCCCTTTCAAAATTGGCGGTGCCCCAGGTATCTGATCAACTCGAGAGTTGTATGTTTCCAATTTCTTATCATTTGCCTCAATTTTCTTTTCTCCCGACTCAATCCATTTGGTGAGCTCCTCGAGCATCTTTATTATCGGGACCCCAATTCACTGGTATTCAGGCGGCTTCCAGTTTAACCCCACTCGGATTTCGATGTTGATTTTGTAGTTGTGCAATAGAGGCTTGTTGAGCCTGTAGTATATCGAATATCACTTGGAGACTGACTCCTCCATCTCCTTCACCCTGTGTACCTTGACTACCAGTTCGGCCTTCTATGCATACGCTCCTTTCGGGGTCCGCACCCAGATTCGCATTCAAAGCAACGTGTGAACAGACATCAACTGGGTTGGCAACCGGTGCTCCCCCAAGATCAGCTTATGGAATCTCGACCCCTAGAGCAATTACATTGTCATTTCCCCGTGAAATCCGAGGCCATTGTCACCATGTGTGGGTGCAATTTGTGAGTTTGACATGTTTTTAACCTGAAAGGAAAGATACTTGACAAGAACAAGCATAAAATAGGGTGTGTTATCGGAACCAGTATTGAATAATCACTATTATCCTTAGCCCCATGGTGGGCGCCAAACTGTTTACCCTAAAATTTAAATAACAATTAAACTTATATTGTGGTTTTAAAGATATGCGATTTCACCCAATACCAATTAATAAGTGAGAAAGTAAATGAATGAATTGAACTGTAAAATAAACCAAACCAGTGTACAAGTTGAACCTCGACCTCGAATTGAAGTAATCCCGAGGTGATAGTATAAGAGCAATTAAGCATGCGTAATTCTTATGAACAGTAAGTAAAGCAATAGGCAAGAAAGAAACAATTGTATAGCCTTTTCTCAGTGAATAGTGATGATTACAAATGAATGGAATTCCTCTTTATATAGTAGATGAATCCTAATTAAGGTATACTTCTAATTACAGTAGTAAATCGTAAAAACAACTGATTAACCGCTATAGATTTGATCCGTTCCGAGATTTATGCCACGATACTCGACCAATCACGGATATCTCGCTTTTTTGTTACAAAGTTACCCCGATATTACTCGAAGTCTATCTCTTCTGGCCTCGATTACTATCGACCTCGACTTAGAAAGCGACTTCGATTTCGAACTCAATGTCTCAGCTCTTCGATGCAACGTCTCAATCTCGATCAAATAGTGAAATTGGGTAGCCCCGACTTCTACCATATACAAATAGAAAAGAGAAGAAATTAGAATCATTTTTAATTGGAAAATAAATTGTGGTAAGGAAATGGGGCATGCAGGTGGAATTTAGATTTTTGGAGTAGGGACGGGTCATTAATTTATGTCTGTTGGGCATTTCTGTCCTTACCCCCTTTAGAAGTTGGAGTATCTACTATTAGGTTGTTTTTTTAGAATCAAAAGTATTTTTTTAAAGAAGTGTTACTTATTTTAGGTATTTTTTTTCGTATATATACAAAATTTTAAACTTATTTACCTGGTTTATCTATGTTTTTCTATTTATAGAAAGTAACTAAAGCTTTTTACAATTTACATAAAAAATTTGGTGAAAATCTATAATTTGACTACAATTGAAATACAATTTTTTTGTACGGAATCCACATGAATATTATAATTTATATATAATTATGTTAGCTGTATATACTTTTTATCCCATTTTTTCACCCGACATACAAAATATATACAATTTTTTTTATTCGAGTTCCAATATGAAATTCTAACAAAAACCACTTTGAATCTTCACCAAATTCTCTTAAAATTGCGATATAAATTTTAAAGGATATTCTCAGTCATTTGCAATCGAAGTTCTGCACTATATTCTTCGCAATAATAAATGTGGAAAATTTTCACCCGTCAGCGTGAAGTACTAAGACCTCATTTATTCTTTTATGATTAAGACATCTGAATCTGAATATATATCCGAATATCAAGATGCGTATTAAAATTAAATTATATGAATCTGAATACACATCTGAATATAAAGATGTGTTTTAAGATCTGAATACTAAATGATTAAGAGTGTTTGTCTTTTAAACATCTAAATATATATAATTTATCTTTATTTAAAAGTTAATAAACATAAATTCAATTAATATATATATATATATATATATTAATTGAATTTATGTTTATTAACTTTTAAATAAAGATAAATTATATATATTTAGATGTTTAAAAGACAAACACTCTTAATCATTTAGTATTCAGATCTTAAAACACATCTTTATATTCAGATGTGTATTCAGATTCATATAATTTAATTTTAATACGCATCTTGATATTCGGATATATATTCAGATTCAGATGTCTTAATCATAAAAGAATAAATGAGGTCTTAGTACTTCACGCTGACGGGTGAAAATTTTCCACATTTATTATTGCGAAGAATATAGTGCAGAACTTCGATTGCAAATGACTGAGAATATCCTTTAAAATTTATATCGCAATTTTAAGAGAATTTGGTGAAGATTCAAAGTGGTTTTTGTTAGAATTTCATATTGGAACTCGAATAAAAAAAATTGTATATATTTTGTATGTCGGGTGAAAAAATGGGATAAAAAGTATATACAGCTAACATAATTATATATAAATTATAATATTCATGTGGATTCCGTACAAAAAAATTGTATTTCAATTGTAGTCAAATTATAGATTTTCACCAAATTTTTTATGTAAATTGTAAAAAGCTTTAGTTACTTTCTATAAATAGAAAAACATAGATAAACCAGGTAAATAAGTTTAAAATTTTGTATATATACGAAAAAAAATACCTAAAATAAGTAACACTTCTTTAAAAAAATACTTTTGATTCTAAAAAAACAACCTAATAGTAGATACTCCAACTTCTAAAGGGGGTNAATATATATATATATATATATATATATATATATATATATATATATATATATATATATATATATATATATATATATATATATATATATATAGAGAGAGAGAGAGAGAGAGAGAGAGAGGGGGAGAGAGAGAGATAGAGAGAGAGACAGAGAGGATAGTTGGTGCTGGTGATGGCTAACAAAGTTACTTATGAGTGCCTACTAAAGGCGGTGGTTGATGGTGGTATCTTTGGGTAGTAGCTATTGGTGATTGGTAGCGATAGCAATTATGATTGAGGATGGTGGTTGTGGGTGGTCGTGGTGTTAGTATCGGTTGTGATTGAGGAAGGTGATGGTGGATAGAGCTGTCAAAATGCGCTAGCCCAGCCCAATCCTCGTGGGCTTTTAAATTTGGTGGGCTAGTACGGACCGGCCCGCTGTATGAATGTGCCTTAAAATGGTTAGCCCAACCCAGCCGTAATAGGGTTGCGGGCTAGGGCGGGCCGACCATTCAGTTTTTTTTAGAAAAGATAATTTCTTTAAATCCTTAAATATTTTTTCATGACATAGTCGATTAATCATGTAAACAATTTCTGTTTGCTTAGAGCGTATAAAAAGCTTAATATTTGACGAGGAATCTCATAATTGAAATGCAAATTCTCTACATATGTAAATATTCTTTTTTAAAGTTACGTGAATATTTTCTTATGCCTTTCTTTCATTTTCTTTATATTCAGGGATTGCTTGAATACGTTTATATGCTGAGGTTTTTGAGTTTAGGATTAACATCATTTGCTGATTTTATCATTATCATCCATAAAATTTTTAAAATCTTGAAATTTGCTAGTGATCAATTTTTTTTTATTTTTCTATTTAAAAGTGATATTTTTCTATACTGAAGAGCGGTTTAAATATTAAGAATATGTTAAAGTTATTGAAACTGATCATTGGCCACTTAAAGTAATATTTTCTTTTGAAAAAAGATTATTATCGGCCACCTAAAACTTTTCGAGTTCGTTATAAATTTACCAAAAGAAAACTAATTTTGTCATATTAAATGCATGTCAAAAATCTAAATTCTAGTTGATATAGAAGGGTAAATAGGCAATCTAGGGTTGAAGAATGAGGATTATAATTAATAATTTTTTTAGTTTTTACTTTTTTAAATATTAAATATTTAATAATTAATTATTTTTCGGCCCACGGGCCGGCCCAGGCCCAGCCTTGGCCAAGCCTCAAGGGCCAGCGGACTGACTTGGGCCGGGCTTAGAAGCCTCAATTTTAAATGGGCTAAAAAAATCCTAGCCCAACCTTACCCAAGTAGCGGGCTGGGTCACTTCTGAAAAATCAGGTTTTAGCGACAGACAAATTATGTAGCTAAACAGAAAAATTCGTCGCTAATCTCATTTAGTGATGGATTAACAACGGATTGTCAAGAAATTATGCTAGCTACGAGCTTTTTAGCGACAAATTAGCGATGATGTTCGTAGCTAATTCCAGTTTTATTTTTGTAATAGGTTGGTGGGCCTCATAGGCCAAGCCCATTTTGACGGCTCTAATAATGGGTTGTGGTAGTTTATAATGGTCGGGGTGTCAGTCATGATTATTGATGGTGATGGGATGGTTGGTGATGGTATCGAGGTGGGTGAGTGTGTGGTTATGATTGAGGATGACGGTGGTGGGGGTTGTGGCGGTTATTGTTGAGGATGATGGTGGTAGCGGTAATTGATAATGGTAGGCGGTTGCGACAGTTAGTAATAAATATGGATGATAGCATCTTAATGAAATTAAGTCTTTGTTATAAATCATAATAATACAGACATATTTAGACATATTAAGTGGTTGTGAAGTCAAACAATCAAAAATACTTAATGATTAAGATTTAAATTTTAAAATTTAGATTTTAAAAACAAACACACTAAATGTCTGAAATATGAATTATTAAAATTCATACCTTCAATAAGTGAACAAATGAGACCAAAATTTGCTAGCTTCCATATTCAATTTCATAGAACTTTTCACTTGGCTTTTACACCTTTTAGGACTTGGCGGAGAGAAAATTTTCTTGGCACATTTTACAACCAATTTTGGACGAAAATATATTGTTTTTCTTGTTTATATTCAGTTGGGTTGAATGTAGAGGAAGAAAAGTGAGATAAATAAATAAATTAGAGTTTAATACATTATTTTGTGTATAAATAATAAATTACATATACTATTGTAATTAAGTGATAACTCCTCTAGGAAAGGTTAATAAGCTTATAATATAGTATAAATAGATAACAATTCCTTATTTTAGACAGTAGAGGAGTTAACAAATTCTTTGGGAAAAAGGTATTTTTGAGTTGTAACAGAAGATGAAAAAAGTAATTTTTTTTTTCCTTCAAAAGCACCTCGGAAACCTTGATCAAGTACAAATTATTGCTCTAATATTATTAAAAAGTATTTTTTGAATTGATTAGTCAAATAAAAAAAATACTACTTTGCAAAAATAATTTCTTGAAAAACACTTCTAACAGAAGTAACTTTCAGAATAAGCATATAAGTTGGCCAAGTAAGCTGCACTAAAAACAAAAAAGAGAAACGTAAGATCACAATCGTGAATCTATTGGAAAAGGAGTTCATTACCCAAATTATTACTTAATTATCTTAAATTACCTAGTAAAGTCATGTTATTTTGTTTGCAACATAAAAGTCACTTACTCTGCTTATATCATTCAAAAAGTCATTGAACCAAAATTTTCAGACTTTCTGGTGCCAAATGCTTATTCTATCCTCTACATTATCAATCTTTATCGATTTTTACTATTTAAATGTTATGAATTTTTTAATCTATTGCATACGGTCCACCTGATTTTATTGATTAACCGAGACTAGGGGGATGGATCGAGGATTGTCCCCGTATTATATCAGACCGAGACATGAGGATAAGGTACCGAGTTCGGGATTTGAAGTACCTGTCGAGATCGAGACCAGTGATGATCGAGACCAAACGGGATAGACATCACGCAAGATCGAAGATAGCATAATGACGGAAAACTGAGATATTCGTAACTGGTCGAGGATCATGGAGGAATCTCGGAACAGATCAAATCAAGAATGGTTACTTAGCTAATCATGGGGTTTCCTTCTGTAATTAGAATTGTACCATAAGTGAAATTCCTCTACTATATAAAGGGGGGTTCTAATCATTTGTAACCATCTTATTCTTGCATATCAAAGCAATACAATATCCTTTCTCTCTTATACTCTTTTGTTCATCGGTTTATTTTATATTTCATAACTATATTCTTAGCCGGTTCGAGCGCGATCTAGCTCGAGGGCTGAATTGCATTTCAATACTGGTTTTCTTTATTTTACTGTTGATTTCTATTATTAATCATCGTATTTATCAATTGGTACTAGGTGAAATCACGTATCCTTAAAACCACTTATAAGTTTACTTGTTATCCGATTTTAAGGGTAAACAGTTTGCCGCCCGCCATGGGGCTGAGGATAATAGTAATTGCCTGGTAATAATTCTTATAACACATACTACTTTACGCTTGTTCTCGTAAGTGTTTGATTTCAGGATCAACATGTCAAACTCACAAGCAGCACCCACATACGCCGATAACGACCTTGGTTTTCATGGAAAAATGACAATATAGCCGCCCTAGGGATTGAAGTGCCTCAGGCTGGCCTCGAGGGAGTACCGATTGCAAATCCCGTCGACGTCAGTTCCCATGTCGCCCTAAATGAAAATTTGGGCGTCGATCCCGAGAATCACATGCATAGGGAAGTTCGATCAGGCGGTAGAGGTACGCAGAGCGGAGAAGACGGCAGAGTCAGCCTTCAACTAATATTTGAAATGTTACAGGCCCAACAAGCTGCTATAGCGCAACTACAAAATTAGAATCGCGCACTGAGTGGGGTTGAACCCGAGCCCTCACTAGAAGTTGTTCACAAAGCCGAACCAATATCGGAGAGGCCAAACAAGAACGAATTGGGGACTGACCCCGCCGTTACGAAAATGCTGGAAGAACTCACAAAACGGATCGAATCGTGGGAGAAGAAGATTGAGAAAAATAAAAAAAGGTAGAAACGTACAACTCCCGAGTTGATCAAATTCCGGGGGCACCACCGATTCTGAAAGGTTTGGATTCGAAGAAGTTCGTGCAGGCGCCTTTCCCCCCAAGTGCGGCTCCTAAGCCCATCTCAAAGAAATTTCGCATGCCAAAAATTTTCAAGTATAATGGGACCATCGACCCTATGAACATGTCACTTCTTATACATGTGCAATAAAGGGGAATGATTTAGAGGATGACGAGATTGAGTTCGTTCAGCTGAAAAAGTTTGGAGAAACTTTATCGAAGGGGGCGATGATGTGGTATCACAACTTGCCGCCCAATTCCATTGATTTATTCGCCATGCTCGCAGATTCCTTCATCAAAGCACATGCCGGAGCAATAAAGGTCGTGCCACGCCCCAAACCTGGGGGGCGTGACCGGCACCCGGCACCTGGTGCCTCACCTATCCTTGCGTACCAACTTGCGACTAAGGGACTATGAACATATAATATTATACTTTGGTCATGGCCACATTGCAAGACAATTTGTGAAGTAAAATATAAAACTGAACGGAAGCTAACGCTGACTAAACATCAATATAAAGCTGAGCTGACAATGACGTCATAACTACTATAGCTGATACCAACAAAATATACATACAAGTCCTACAAGCCCAACATATTGTACGAACTGACAGGATATGCCTACAAGCCTCTACTGATGGATGTACTCTGATCAGAACAGGGCCCCAACCTGCCCATAACCTATATACATATATACACAAGATTTACACAAAACTCTAGACCCGACAACTCCGAAGGACGTGGAGCGATAAAGCTGAACTCGTGCAACACCTACTGAGGAGGTCTACCCCTGTGTCTGTCTGAACCTGCACGCATGAAATGCAGCGTCCCCTAAAAAAGGGACGTCAGTACAAAATTGCGTACCGAGTATGAAAGCAATAAAATAACTGAAAGCTGAAACTGAACTGATAATATAATAACTGAAAGTAACTAGGAGTCAAAGATGCTCTGGAGATATACTTACCTGCTGATACTGAGTCAACTCTCTCAATATAGTAAATAAAATAGATGTCCGCCCCTATAAGGCTCAGAACGTGTAACTTCTCTGCCGTAGTAGGCTCGCTCATAGGCACTCGACCATACTAGGCTCCATATCTCAGCCATGCTGGGCTCGGTCATAGGCGCTCGGCTACAGTAGGCTCGGTATATAACTTACCATCTGATCTGAGGTTTCCCAATAGGGGTCTGTCCATCGATTATAGCTCGATGGTGGTGAAAATACTATAATACTGTATATATAGACCCTCTGCTTTCTTGACTGGAAGAAGACAATACTAAATTGAATATAAAGTTCCTATAAGGAAGAATATTGTAACTTATGAGACTAGGATAATGTATATAAATTAGGGAGTATGAACTTCTCTTTATACCTCGTTATCAAACATATGTAGTTACGAGATCATTCTAAAATAAAGGAGGAGATTAACCTTAACATACCTGGAGTAGGAAAAGAATCCGTATGATATTCTTGGGAAAGATTGCACCATACTCCCTTAGAATTGCGAATCCCGCTGCTATTACGCAGTATAACTTCAGATGAAATTTTTGAAGGAGATCCGTTACTTATAGTTGCATCTTTCTTAATGAATTAAAGAGAACTTTGTGAGCTCCGTCCATTAATTGAAGACTAGGTATAAGTATCTTACTCTTTACTTTGCAGAGACAAGCACCTCATATAGGTGAATGAGAGGTCTTTTATTATAATAGGTATGGGCCCCACACTTTTGATGACTTTGTCCACAAAGTCCTCTAATTGTGCCATCTTGCTTTGTGGGTTAAGACTCATTATCAAGAGTTCTTTGGGCTGCCACATTGGAGGCTAATCAAAACTTATCCAAATACACTAATTAAATAGTTAATCTTCCACTAAAATCACTAATTATTCAATTATTCATATAATTAAGATATACCTCAAATTACTTAAAATACTACTCACTTTTAACATATTTTATACACCATATTATCATGGTCATGTGGTACCTTGTATGGTACTAGTCCAAAAATACCGGGTATTATATCTCGGACCGTATTTAATCTCAAATTGTCAAACTTCGACGAAACTCATTTCCTTTGATTCGCTTACCCTCTCACCTTCAGGAATTTATTTATCACTTGTTTCAAATAACATAATACTTATAATCTCACAATAATCTCATTCCGGAGCTTATGTCGATCAATTTTATGACAAAATATTAACGCACGAAAATGCGGGATATAATATCTCATTTTCGAGCTTACATCCATTTACTTATGGCATACTTCCACATACGAAAACATGAGGTGTAACATGTCGAGACTAGGAATTCGGACCTCTTCAAAGTGAAGCATAAAGACAACGAATTGTTAAGAGAATTTGTATCTCGGTTCCAGATAGAATGTATGGATTTACCCCCGGTCGCAGATAATTGGGCCGTCCAAGCTTTTACTCAAGGTTTGAATGTACGAAGTTTGTTGGCCTCACGGTAGCTAAAGAAAAATTTAATTGAGTATCCAGTTGTGACCTGGCTGATGTGCAGAACCGGTGCCAGTAAAAAATCAGGGTCGATAAACATTTCGAGTCCACAGAAGCACCACGACTGTCATAATACAACTTCAGCGTTGATGCATCAGCTATTGTATCGGCCATTGGGCGGATCAAAGATACTAGATGGCCTTGACCCCTATAGACCGATTCGGTCTAGAGGAATCCATACCAAATATGCAAATACCATTCTACTCATGGTCATAGAATGGAGGACTGCAGACAACTGAGGGAGGAGGTAGCCCGTTTGTTCAACGAGGGCCACCTTTGATAATTCTTGAGCGACCAAGCTAAGAACCACTTCATAGACAGGGATGAAAACAAAGAAGAATGAATAGGAATAACCACAACATGTGATTCACATGATCGTCGGTAGGGTCGATATTCCACAGGGACCCGTATTTAAGCGCACCAAGGTGACGATCACCAGGGAAAAGAAAACTCGGGACTATGTGCCGGAAGGGACCTTGTCTTTCAATGACGAGGATGCAGAAGGGATCTCACAATCCCACAATGATGAAGTGGTAATATCTGTCTTTATGAATAAGATTCAAGCTAAACGTGTTTTGATTGATCCAGGAAGCTCGGCCAACATTATTTGATTAAGGGTCGTGGAGCAGCTTGGCCTACAGGATCAAATTGCGCCCGCAACTCGGGTTCTTAAGGGCTTCAAAATGGAGGGTGAAACTATCGAAGGTGAGATTATCTTTCTAGTAAACGTATCCGGGACCGTTCAAGAAAGTACGTTCCATGTGGTGGAGGGCGACATGAGATACAACGCCCTACTCAGAAGGCCCTGCATTCACAACATGAGTACGATACCTTCAACCCTTCACCAAGTTCTAAAGTTTCCAACACCGGAGGGAGTAAAAATGGTGTACGGGAAACAACATGCTGCCAAGGAGATGTTTGAAGTCGATGAAGTGATACCGGTATCAACACTCTCATCAGCAAAGGGATCGGAGTCGATGGGTAAGCAGGAGGACAAAAGAAACCACATATACCGGCCTCGACCTAATTGCAAGAGCAAGGGATCAACGAGGATGACGACTACTAGATCCCTCGATCCTTCATACTCCCAAATGACTCCGATGCCACCAAGTCAACGCTCGAAGAGCTGGAACAAGTCACGTTGATCAACCACCAGCCTGAGCGAAAGATATACCTAGGCACAGGGCTAAACCCCGAGCTTAGGAACAAACTTATTCATTTCCTTAAAGCTAATATGGATTGTTTTTCCTGGTCCCATCTCAATATGACATGGATCTCACCAGAAATCACTACCAATCGACTAAGCTTGGACTAAAAGTTCCATGCAGTAAAGCAAAAGAGAAGGCCCCAGTCCGAGGTTAAGCATGCATTCATCCAGGACGAGTCCCTGCAAGAAGAAGACCATTTGAAACATTTGCAGGAGACCTTCAACATAATAAGAAAGTACAATATGAAGTTCAACCCGGAGAAGTGTGCGTTCGGGGTTAGATCGGTCAAGTTCTTCGGCTTTATGGTATCAAATCGGGGAATCGATATCAACCCTGATAAAATCAAAGACATCGAAGATATCACAATCGTGGATAATGTTAAGGTCGTACAAATGTTAACAGGGCGCATAGCGGCCCTAGGGCGATTCATCTCGAGGTCCTCAGAGAGGAGTCACCGGTTCTTCTCACTGCTTAAGAAGAAGAGTAATTTTGCATGGACCCCGGAATGCCAACAAGACTTAGAAGAACTAAAACGATACCTGTCAAGCCTTCCACTGCTTCACACCTGGAAAGCGGAAGAGCGACTCTACTTATACTTAGAAGTCTCGGAAATAGCGGTAAGTGGGGTCCTAGTTCGAGAAGAGCAAGGTACATAATTCCCTATTTACTATGTTAGTCGGACCTTATGTGATGCCGAGACCATATACCCACACTTAGAAAAATTAGCACTTGTCTTAATAAGCGCCTCTAGGAAATTAAAACCATATTTCCAATGTCACCCAATTTGTGTTATAACTACCTATCCCCTTTGCAATATTTTGCACAAACCCGAACTCTCGGGCCGATTGGCCAAATGGGTCATCAATATCAGCGGGTACGATATTGAGTATCAACCCCGAACGACCATCAAGTCTCAAATATTGGCATACTTTTTGGCCGACTTCATGCTAGCCCTCGTACCCAATGTCGCAAAAGAACTATAATTAAAATCGGGTACATAACCGGGGGTGTAGACCCTCTTCACAGACGGTGCTTCAAACGTGAAGGGGTCCAGGCTAGGCATCGTTTTGAAGCCACCCACGGGTAATATAATTAGACAATCTATCAGAACTTAAAAATTGACTAACAATGAGGTCATAATTGCAGGTCTCGAACTGGCTAAAAGTTTGGGAGCGGAGGTCATCGAGCCAAATGTGATTCCTTACTTGTGGTAAACCAAGTCAACAAGATTTTTGAAGTCCTAGACGATCAAATTCATAGGTAGTTGGACAAGCTACAGGTAACTCTACATCGATTTTAATAGTGGACCTTACAACACGTACTTCGGGAACAGAACAGCTAGGCCGATGACCTTGCAAACTTGGGGTCATCGATCGAAGGTGACGAACTTAACTCGAGGACTGTCGTACAACTCTCGAGATCAGTGATCGGATATCTAAAGAACGGGAATCTCCCATCATATCCAAAGGAGTCGAGAACTCTACACACAAAGGCAACATTATTCACTTTGGCCGAGGATGGAATACTATTTAGGAGGATGTTTGATGGACCATTGGCGATATGTTTGGGACCAGCAGATACCGACTATGTCCTACATGAGATTCACGAAGGCACTTGTGGGAACAATTCTGATGCCAAATCATTGGTTCACAAATTTATTAGAGCAGGGTACTACTAGATCGATATGGAAAAGGATACAAAAGAGTTCGTTCGAAAGTGCGACAAATGTCAAAGGTATGCGC
>ML424283.1:0-35124 GCA_005239525.1 Nicotiana knightiana | reverse complement strand
ATATTTATAGCAAAAAATAGTATAGAATTTGGGTGTGGTCAAAAAATAGTTGTTCACAATCATAGTCTTTCAATAGTTACAACCATATCCTCTGTCTCAAATTGAGATCCTTTTGCTTGAACAAATACAGAAAGCTACGATGATCCGTGAAAACCTTACATGGCACACCATAAAGATAGTGCCTCAAAATCTTCAATGCGTGAACAATGGTTGCAAACTCTAAGTCATGGAAAAAGTAATTCTTCTCATGAATCATCGACTACCGAGATGCATATACAATCACAATACCTTCCTGTATCAATACCTCTCCGATCCCAACACGGGAGGCATCACAATATACCGTGAAGGATCCTGAACCTGATGGCAACACCAACACCAGTGCTGAAGTCAAGGTTGTCTTAAGCTTCTGAAAACTCGCCTCACACTCGTCCGACCATTTGAATGGGGAACCCTTCTGAGTCAACTTAGTCATTGGGGCTGCTATAGATGAAAACCCCTCCAACAACCGACGGTAATAACCTACCAAACCCAAGAAGCTCCTGATCTCCGTGGCTGAAGTGGGTCTAGGCCAGTACTTGACTGCCTCAATCTTCTTAGGATCTACCTGAATACCCTCTGCTGATACGACGTGACCCAAGAAAGCTACTGAATCCAACCAAAAATTGCACTTTGAAAATTTAACAACCAACTGACTGTCCCTCAAAGTCTGAAGTCCTATCCGGAGGTGCTGCTCATGCTCCTCCCGGCTGTGGGAGTATATTAGAATGTCATCAATAAACACAATTACTAAGGAATCCAGATAAGGCTTGAAAACCCGATTCATCAAGTCCATAAATGTTGCTGGGGCATTAGTCAAGCCAAAAGACATCACCAGAAATTCATAGTGACCATACCTCGTCCGAAAAGCTATCTTAGGAACATCGGATTCCCTAATCTTCAAATGATGGTAGCCCGATATCAAATCGATCTTTTAAAACACCTTGGCACCCTGAAGCTGATCAAACAAATTATCTATTCTCGGCAACGGATACTTATTCTTGATAGTGACTTTGTTCAACTGCCGGTAGTCTATACACATCCTCATCGATCCATCCTTCTTCTTTACGAACAAAATCGGTGCACCCCAGGGTGAGACACTAGGTCTAATGAATCCCTTATCAAGCAAGTCTTGCAATTATTCTTTCAATTCATTCAATTTTGGTGGGGCCATCCGGTATGGAGGAATAGAAATGGGCTGAGTTCCCGGAGCCACCTCAATACAAAATTCAATATCCCTGTCGGGTGGCATCCCTGACAGGTCTGCAGGAGACACCTCGGGAAACTCACGAACAACAGGCACCGAGTCTATAGAAGAAACTTCAGCACTAGAATCACGAACATGAGCCAAATAGTCCAAACACCCCTTCTCGAACATACGCNGACTCCTGATCATTCTCGGCAACGGATACTTATTCTTGATAGTGACTTTGTTCAACTGCCGGTAGTCTATACACATCCTCATCGATCCATCCTTCTTCTTTACGAACAAAATCGGTGCACCCCAGGGTGAGACACTAGGTCTAATGAATCCCTTATCAAGCAAGTCTTGCAATTATTCTTTCAATTCATTCAATTTTGGTGGGGCCATCCGGTATGGAGGAATAGAAATGGGCTGAGTTCCCGGAGCCACCTCAATACAAAATTCAATATCCCTGTCGGGTGGCATCCCTGACAGGTCTGCAGGAGACACCTCGGGAAACTCACGAACAACAGGCACCGAGTCTATAGAAGAAACTTCAGCACTAGAATCACGAACATGAGCCAAATAGTCCAAACACCCCTTCTCGAACATACGCCGAGCCTTCATATAAGAATTTATCCTGCTGGAGGAATGATCAGGAGTCCCTGTCCACTCTAATCGTGGCAACCCCGACAAAGCTAAGGTTACTGTCTTGGCGTGACAGTCCAAGATGGCATAATAAGGCAACAACCAATCCATACCCAATATGACATCAAAATCAACCATGTCAAGAAGCAAAAGGTCCACACTAGTTTCAAGTCCCTCAATAACGACCACACACGTGCGAGACACACGATCTACAACAATAGCATCAGCCACGGGCGTAGACACATTAACAGGGACGCTCAAGGAATCACGGGGAACAACCAAATATGAAGCAAAATAAGATGAAACATAAGAGTAAGTAGACCCTGGATCAAATAGAACTGAAGCATCTCTATTGCAAACTGAAATGGTACCTATGATAACAGCATCGGAGGACTCCGCCTCAAGTCTGGCAAGAAATGCATACAATCGGGCCCGGGCCCTACCACCCTGAACCATGTCTCTAGGAAGATCTTTGACAGGCGGACCTCCACCTCTAGCAGGCTGGCCTCCACCTCTAACAATCTGGCCCCTTCCTTTAGCTATCTGACCCCTACCCCTGGCTGGCTGGGCAGGTGGTGTGGCAGCTGGTGCTGGAACTATAGCACGAGAACCCTGATACTGAGAACTACCCGATGCGCGAGGGCAATATCTAGAAATGTGCCTCGGGTCACCACAAGTATAACAAAACTTCGGCTGCTGAGTTTTTAGCTGGCAAACTGACCCTGTCGACCTGTATAACCACTCTGGAAACTCTGGAGAGGAGGTGCACTAATAGGAGCTGGCTGATCAGAATAAGACAAGTAAGAGCCACGACCACCTGGGGCACCATGGGATGTCTAAAGTGCTGAATGGAATGGCCTGGAAGAATGGCCTCTACTAAAAGTAACCCCGTCTCCAGATGAGGCACCTTTTAATCCAAAGGAATGTCGAGGTCTCTTGTCGGACCACTGACCTCCCAATCCAAGAACTACCTCAACTCGCCGGGCCATATTGGCCGCATCCTGGAAAGATATCTCGCACCCTGTCTCCTTAGCCATCTGCAATCGGATAGGTTAGGCAAGACCCTCAATAAATTTCCTAACCCTCTCCCTCTCAGTGGGTAGAAAAAGAGTATCATGACGAGCCAAATCCACGAAACGGGTCTTATACTGTGTAACAGTCATGCTGCCCAGCTGGAGACGCTCAAACTAACGGCAGCACCCCTCTCTAGTAGTAATAGGTAGAAACTTCTCCAAGAAGAGGTGTGAAAACTGATCCCAAGTAAGAGCAGGTGATCCTGCTAGTCTAGTCAATAGATAATCCCTCCACCATATCTTGGAAGAACCGGTCATCTGGAAAGCAGCAAAGTCGACCCCATTGGTCTCCAAAATGCCTATGTTCAGAAGAACCTCATGACAGCTATCAAGGTATTCCTGGGGGTCCTTTGAAGTGGCACCATTGAAATGAACATGGAAAAGCTTGATAAACCTGTCCAATCTCCACAAACCATCGGAGGACATAGATGTCCCATCAACGAGAAGTGTTGCAGCAACTGATTGAACTACCCCAACTGGATAGGCTGTTGGGGTCTGAATCTGAGGAGTAATCTGCTCCGGAGTGTGGGTAGCAGGATTCTGGACTCCTTCTCCATCCTGAGATACGACTGCTGCCCCGGGGAGTGCACCATTCTAGGCTACACTCTCCATAAGGCCTACTAGTCGAACCAAGGCATCCTGAAGCACCGGGGTAGCAATAAACCCCTCTAGGACCTGAGCTGGTCCCGCCGGAACGGTCTGAGCAGGAGCCCCCTCATCAAGCTCTATCTGGGGATCCGCAGCTGGAGCTGCTGCCTGAGCACTAGGTTGAGTTCTGCCCCTGCCTCGGCCTCTGGCATGGCCTCGTCCTCTGCCCCTTGTAGGAGCTGTTGCAACTAGAAGATTCGGTTGTTGGTCACTGGAAGAAGAGGTATGTGTTCTCGCCATCTGCGAGAGAATAAAAATAGAAGAGTTTAATCAGTATTGAGATAACAAGAATCACACGACAAAGTTGAATAATTGTGAACTTGTTCCTAACTTTATAGTCTTCGAAAGATAAGTACAGCCGTCTCCGTACTGATCCCTCAGACTCTATTAAGCTTGTCCATGAATTATGAGACCTAGGCAACCTAGTGCTCCGATACTAACTTATCACGACCCGATTTCCCACCGTCGGGACCGTGATGGCGCCTAATGCTATACTTACTAGGCAAGCTAACATTAGAGAGTTACGACATTAAAACAATTAAGACATATATGAAATGTTACTACCATCCAATATACGATACCAAAAGTAATAAATGAAATAGTAAAGCGATACTGTGAAACTAATACTAATGTCTAGCTATCCAAGGTTTGGAGTTACAATTCATGAACTACTAAGAATTTACTACAAGTATTTGGCTGAAAGAAAATTTATATATGTTTTGAACTAAATAAAACAACAATTGAAGAATAAGGAAGAGACTCCAGGAATCTGCGTACATCGGCAGATCTACCTCGTGTCTCCGTGCGAATAGTCTGCTACAACTCGAACTCAGCTCGAACCTAAACCTGGATCTGCACAAGAAATGCAGGGTGCAGTATCAGTACAACCGACCCCATGTACTGGTAAGTATCGATCCTAACCTCAACGAACTAATGACAAGGCTAGGACAGGACACCACATAAAAACCTGGACATGTATAATCATGCTAGTAGAAACAACAGCAATAAAAGAAAAGTAAACAACCAATTATGGGAAGGGAGCATATAGTGGGGAATTTAACATAAGGAGTGAGAAAACAATAAGACATAAATAGAGAGTGATCAACAACAATTTAAGCATTAAAATAGAAAGAAAACTTGTACGGCATCACTCTTCGTGCTTTTACTCTCAACCTTAACAAATAATAAATAGGAATGCACGGCATCACCCTTCATGCTTTTTATCTCATCCTCACCAGATTATAAATAAGAATGCACGGCATCACCCTTCGTGCTTTTACTCTCACCTCACAATATAGATAAATTATGCACGACATCACCCTCGTGCTTTACACTCTTCCTCACAATTTAAATAAATTATGCACGGCATCACCCTTCGTGCTTTACACTCTTCCTCACCATTTAAATAAATTATGCACGGCATCACCCTTTGTGCTTTAAACTCTTCCTCGCCAGTCACGGAATCATTAATAACATATAAAGAGGAATTTCACAAGAAATCAGTATTTCATCAAGTTTCTATCACCATTTACCATTTCAATCTCAACTCAATATTCACAATATTATCCATCTCGGTGAAACCGGATACAAATCTTCCAACATTTCACTAATAACAATGATCATAGATAATAGGATGTAAGACAACAAGAATAACAAGAATTAACTTTCACTCGCATGTTATGACTCGACCACAATGTATAGGTGTTTTTCACCTCACCTATACATCGTATTCAACAACAAACAAGTAGCAAGTAGTCACTTAATACCTATTCCCTAAATCTAAGGTTAGACACAACACTTACCTCGATTTCGCAGGCCACTCACTGCTCAAGTTCAGCTTTTCCTTTAGGATTCACCTCCAACACACTCGTATCTAATCATAATTAGTTCAATATCATTAATTATTGCTAAAGGAATTAACTTAAAGGCATAATCATGGTTCTCCTATGTTTTCCCGGAAAAAAAAGTTAAAAATTGACCCCAGGCCCGCTTGATCCAAACTTGAGGTTCGGACCAAAATCTATTTACCCGTTCACCCCCGAGCCCAGATATGCTATTGGTTTTGGAACCTGGCCCCAATTGAGGTCAAATTCTTCAAATTTTGAAATTCCTAAGTTCTACTAAAAAATCCCTAATTCTACCATGAAAATTCTGGATTCTAGGTTAAATCTTGTAAATAGTAGTAAAAGATTGGAAAGAACGAGTTAATCAAGACTTACCTATGATTTTGGAAGAAAAAGCCTTGAGAAAATCGCCCTAGATCTTCCACCCTTTCCAAAATAAAAAGAAAGATGGCTGGAGTTCGAAATAGTATAAACGCACTGCCCGACCCTCACACCTGCGCTTGCACACGCGGAAAAGGGAATAGGCCACTGGGGCTGCACATGCGGACAATGTTCCGCTTCTGCGGAGGAAGTCCACATCTGCGGAAAAAGGAAAGGCTGGATTGGGTCGCTTCTGCAGGCTGTCGCTCGCACCTGCGGCCAAAGACTCGCAGGTGCGGGCACACCAGAACTAGTGCACCAACAACCTTTGTTGAGAGTTAACTCGACTCGCGCATCGTGCGGATTGTTCCCGAGCCCTCGGGGCTCCAAAAAAACATGCACACAAGTCCAAAAATATCCTACGAACTTGCTCGTGCGATCAAATCGCTAAAATAACACCTAAAACTACAAATTTAGCATCAAAACTCATGAATTCCTCAAGAACATTTCAAATTCACTATCTTCTCAACGGGACGTCCGAATCATGTTAAATAAACTCCGATTTTCACCAAATTTTATAGACATGACATATATGTTATAATAGACCTGTATCGGACCCCGGAACCAAAATACGGGCTCGATACCAACGAGTTCAAACATTAATCAAATTCTTTAATTCCTTTAAATTTCAGTTTAACAATTTTCATCAAAAATACATTTCTCGAGCTAGGGACCTCGGAATTTAATCCCGGGCATACATCCAAGTCCCATATTTTACTATGGACCTCTCGGGACCATTGGAACACGGGTCCGGGTCTGGGTCCGGGTCCGTTACTCAAAATATTGACCAAAGTCAACTAAAATCAATTTTAAACTCTTAAATATTATCAGTTCATATATTTTCACATGAGGTATATCCTTTAGGTCATCCCACTTTGGTTCCATTGTCGATCTAGAAATGATCGTCTGTTTAACTGATTTTCACGATATTGCACCACCACCAAAGGTGAATACATAATCACTTGTGGATTTTGTCTCACTTGAATTAGTGATCCATTTGCATCATTGTACCCTTCTAAAATAGAAGTAAATTCACTATATAGGATACCATAATTCACGGTTCTTCTCAAATATTTCATAAGCCTAACTAATGAAGAACAATGCTCTCTGTTGGGATTTTGAGTATATCTACTTAGTCTACATACAACATAGGCTATATTAAGCATTGTAAAATTTATTAAATGCATCAGACTCCCAATAAACTGAGCATATTTAGACTAAGCAACTGGGTCACCATTATTCTTTTTCAACTAAGAGTTAGCATCAAAAGGAGTGCTCATAAGTGTGACACTAAAATATTCAAACTTCTTAAAAAGTCTCTCAATATAATGTTCTTGTGACAACATTATGCCATCTTCACTCCTTATAACTTTAACTCCCAATCGTATTTACTTCACCTAGATCTTTCATAACAAAATTAGTAGACAAAAATATTTAGTTTTGCATAATATCTAAATTTGTACCAAATATAAGTATGTCATCAACATATAGACATATTATATCAGATAATCATTGTCTACCACTTTAGTATAAACATATTTATCCACCTCAACTGAAGAAGAATCGTCTCTCAGTAAGACTTGTTCATATTTCTCATACCACTGCCTGGGAGCTTGTTTAAGGCCATAAAGAGATTTAATTAATTTACAAACTTTATTTTCTTGTCCAGGAATGACAGAGCCTTTAGGTTGAACCGTATAATTTTTTTTTCTAATTCACCATTTAAAAGAGTTGTTTTGACGTTCATTTGATGGATAAAATGCTTACGGATTGAAGCTAAGTCAGTTAAAACTTGAATAGAAGAAATTCTGGTAACTAGTGCAAATGTATCAAAATAATCAATATTTTATTTTTGAGAAAAACCTTTTGCTACTAACCTCGCTTTATATTTATCAAAGAAACCATCGGGATTAAAAAAAATCCATTTACAACCAATAGATTAGCACCATGAAGTATATCTGTTAAAATCTATATTTTATTTTTCAAAAAAAACCAATTTCAATTTTTATTGTCTCTTTCCAATAATTAGCTTCTGAAGAAGATATAGCTTCAAAATAATTGGATGGTTCATTATCGACAAGAAAAGTTTGAAAATCATTTACATATGAAAAATATTCTTTCCCAAGTCTTTTACTCTTTCTTAGTTCTTTGTTAGAGGCAATTTCATTAATTATTTTAACTAATGTATGAAAACTTTTATCAGATAGTGGATAAATATATTCAAAGAACTCAGCATTCTTTATCTCAATTATAATATTGCAATTAAGAACATCAATTTTGAAAATAAGAAATCTATATGAAGCACTATGTTCAGCATATCCAATAAGCATACCGTTGGCTATTTTAGAACCTATTTTTCTCTTTTGGGTTCAGGCAAAAGAACTTAGTTAGCAAGTCACCCTCACACTTTTAAATATTTCAAGTTAGGTTTATAATCCTTCCAGAATTCATAAAATTTTTTGTCAGTTCTTCTATGTGGTATTCTATTTGCAAATGACATGCAAATAATATAGCTTCACCCCACAAATTATCAGGTGCATTAGAACTAACTAACATGAAGTTTATCATCTCTTTTAATGTTCTATCTTTTATTTCAGCAACTCCATTAGACTCGGGTGAATAATGCGAAGTCACTTCATGAATAATTTCACTCTTTTCATAAAATCATTCAAAGATAGATATTCTCCACCTCTGTCAAGTCTTACTCTTTTATTCCTTACTCTTGCATTCCTAAAATATCTTTTGATATGGGAGATTGTTGATAAAATTAATTTATTTTAGAAGATATTTATCCAAGTGGCTATGCAAATCTACAATGTGGCCTTCTACATGATGATTTGTAGCCAAATGGATAGGCCATAAACAAGTGGAAATCTTCTTTTATGCAATTAAACACTTGGCAATTTAAGAAGATTCCAGCATCTCTATAAATAGCTTTCATGTTCATCCGTAAGAGACATAAAAAAAATTGGTCATTTTACTTTTTCCTTAGCTAATCATTGCTTTCTTCCTTAGATAATCATTACTTCAATTATTATTCTCATTCTTGACCAAATTATTATTTCTTGTTATTATTTCTTTTCTCAGTTTTATCTCAAATTTGCTGGTATTATTTAATTATGTTGATTGTTGTATTCTTTAAATAAGTGGAGGTAGGTTTGGAGTGGCTCACTAGGCTGTTTAATATTATTTTTAAGGCAAAGAAGATGCCCGAAGAATGGGGGTGGAGTACGATGGTTCCGCTTTACAAGAACAAGGGTGATATCCAAAATTACAACAATTATAGCAGTATCAAGTTATTGAGTCACACTATGAAGGTTTGGGAGAGAGTGGTGGAGGCCAGGGTGAGGAGGTGCATGTCTATTTCTGAGAATCAGTTTGGATTTATACCGGGGCGTTCGACTACGGAAGTGATCCATCTGGTAAGGATATTAGTGGAGCAGTACAGGAAAAGGAAAAAGGATTTGCATATGGTGTTTATTGACCTTGAGAAGGCATACGATAAAGTTATGAGGGAGGTCCTGTGGAGGTGTTTGGAGGTAAGCGGCATTTCAGTAGTGTACATTAGGGTGATTAAGGATATGTATGATGATTCTAAGACTTGGATGACGACTGTGGGTGGTGACTCGGACCATTTCCCTGTGGTGATGGGGTTGCACTAGGGATCAGCTCTTAGCCCATTTTTATTTTCCTTGACGATGGATGTACTGTCGCGTCACATCCAAGTGGAGGTGCCTTGGTGCATGATATTTGTCGATGATATAGTGTTGATTGACGATATGCGTAGTGGAGTTAACGCGAGGTTAAAGGTTTGGAGACAGACCTTGGAGTATAAAGGTTTCAAACTGAGTCGAACCAAGACAGAATACTTGGAGTGCAAATTCAGTGAGACCCATGATGCAGACGTAGAGGTTAAGCTTGATGCTCAAGTTATCCCCAAGAGAGCGAGTTTTAAGTATCTGGGGTCTATTATCCAAGGTAACGGGGAGATTGACGAAGATGTCACACATCGCATCGGAGCGGGGTGGATGAAGTGGAGGCTCGCTTCTGGTGTGCTATGTGATAGGAATGTGCCGTTAAGAATTAAGGGTAAGTTTTATCGAGTGGTGGTTCAACCCGCTATGTTGTATGGGGCTGAGTGTTGGCCAGTCAAGAACTCCCACGTACAGAAAATGAAAGTAACATAGATGAGGATGTTGAGATAGAGGTGTGGGTGTACCGGGAGAGATAGGATTAAGAATGAAGCTATCCGGGACAGAGTGGGAGTAACCTCCGTGGAGGACAAGATGCGGGAGTCGCGGCTGAGATGATTCGGACATGTTAGGAGAAGAAACATTGATGCCCCTGTCAGGAGGTGTGAGAGGTTGGCCTTGGAGAGTTTGAGAAGGGGTCGAGGTTGGCCTAAGAAGTACTTGGGAGAAGTGATTAGGCAGGACATGGTGCTGCTTCAGATCACTGAGGACATGACACTTGATAGGAGGGTGTGGAGGTCGAGGATTAAGGTAGAAGGTTAGTAGGTAGTTTATAGTGTTCACCGATAGGCTTAGTGGCATGCATTTCCCTTCGTATTCTTAGATTTTTATTACGGTATGTGATTTTGTTCGCCTCAGGTATTGTATTTCCTTTTGCTATTTGGGTTTTATTATATTCCCTGTTGCTATATATATATATTTTTTTTTTTTTTCCCTCTTCTTATTCTTTCCATTCTTGAGCCGAGGGTCTATTGGAAACAGCTTCTCTACCTGCATTAGGTAGGGGTAAGATCTGCGTACAGACTATCCTCCCTAGACCCCACATGTTGGGATCAAACTGAATTTGTTGTTGTTGTTGTAGGCTTGTTTAATCTTAGAACACATTTCACATTGATGAAATAGTTTCTTAGATTTTAAGAAAATAGCACGGGAAAATAGCATGGGAAAATAACAAAAATACTGCAATTATATTATTTGTGAGCGAAAATACACGAATCGGCTTGAGTTGTGCTAAACACTGTTCTAAGAAAGTATTTCAGCAGTGTGAAGTATCGCCCCAGAATTAAACAAGTCTACCTTTATTTTTATAGAATACAGGAATCGGCAAAATTAAATAATACACCAGCAATTCATGTAATCAGAGAATGTACGAATAAAAATCAGTAGAAGAAAAGAGGTAGCGGTAAACGAAATAAAAGGATAGAACAAGAGAAAAGTAACTATAGCTAATGATTATTAATGATGAGCTTTTCTTGATTTTTGGATTGTATGAGAATTGGTGCATATTACAAGGCTATTTATAGGTAATAATGATAGCCTCAAGGGAAGTAACACTTGCACAAGCTTTAATGCCAAGTGTTTTGAGCTTTGTCATTTGTTCAAAGAGTGCATATAGTCTTATTTTTACTTGTAAAAATCTTGGGATGCACCAATCTTCTTAGAATATTTGGTCACATGGCTTCATGCAAGAAGCCACTTATAAATTCCCAAATAATCTTTTATATTATGTTACGTTTTTATTAAGGGGTGTGAATGAAAAATGGAAGAGGCACCTCGTGGATTGCACCTCTTCATCTCACCCTTTCATTGTCTATAAATATCGAGGCTTGGCATCATTTTTAAAAGATGGAAAATCTGAAAACTTCTCCCCTATTTTCTACATTGTTGCATTATTTTCTAAATATATATAAGTGTCAAGTGTGATTTGCTTTGTTTGTTGAGTTCGCTGAAGTTCTGTGATTTGTAGTGCTGCTATCATAGAATAGTTATTTCGTTCTATACCGGGAGGAATTAATCCATAACCTTGGACAACAGTGAGGGGATTAAATTCCTTAAAGACACACTGTGAATTCAGTGGGCTCAGAATTATTTACATTTTATTTATTGAACTAACATTTTTTTGCTTCTCTGATTTTTTTATTTTGAACATGGTAATACCAACTATCTTAAGGAATTTAATTTATTGAGATGGTTGATCTAAAAAAAAGGATTGGGGATCATAAACACTATAATGAATCAATTCATCTGATATGGTCCTCAGCGAAATTGATTTGCTTGATACGTTTGCATCATGGGAATAATTTTGAATTGAATAATTCCTTTGGATCAGTAATAAAAGGTGTGGCATATCTCAGATTACACTTTAATGATGATTACACTTAATTTATGTCGGATTAAAGTGTGGATATCGTGGCCGACTCTAAAATGGTTCAAATATGTATATGTACCCCAGAGATATGGAAAGAGTTTCGATGCATGAAGGTTTACTTGTAATTGACTGGTAGTACACGAAATGCAACTCAAATTTTTAGAGAAATATACAGTGTTCAAATCTCTCGAACAAATAATCTACTGGGTAGCCGGTTGTGTCGGTTGGTTGTCTGGCAGATGTTGGATATCGATTGAAGAACGAGTGGCCTCTAACGAATGATATTTCAAGATAAGGGAACTTAACAAAGGTTTTGTTTAAAACAGTGCCACAAAAAGGTGTTACACCCTGTAAGTTTAACAAATTTGATACCATTATATATGTATATATATATATATATATATATATATATATACACATATGTGCGTGTGTGTGTGTGTGTGGCATTTTGAATAGAATATTTTTGTAAAGAAATAAGCTATATGATATGATTACAGAAAAATAAAGTAACAGACCTATGACTTCAAATTCATTTGGTTTATTTATTAAAAAAATGGTTGGTATCGTTTATGTTGACTTTTCTTACTGAAAATGTTTATTACAAGCAAGTTATATCCATAAGAGTATAAGTATAGGTCTCGTATTATGTTATTAGTGGAGTTGTTTAACTATTCAAGTTATAATAATCTATTACTTTTGTGGATACAATACTTTTTTCCCAAAGTAGTAACTTCTTAATGTGGACACAAGTATTTTTCTTTTTATAAGAACATGAGGTTATCTTTTACCATTTTAAAAATTAAACGTACTAAAACTTTTACTCTTTATATGAGATTAGGAAAATTTTAAGTTGAGAAAATATATGTATTTTTACAATGAATATTTATATAATATTAACAGTCAACAATTACAAATAAATGGAATACATTTGGAATGAAATGACATGCATTTAATTAGTATTAGAATGATAAACAAAAATGTTAACATAGTTAAAATAAGGATCGTAATATTTAATGTGAATTGAAGCAGCAATAGCACATGGTGATATAAAATGTTAGAATAGACATGAAAGCATTCTTTGTATGATAACATGATATATATTTAAAGTTATATACAAAAATGGTTATCATTTGGATAGTTATAGTATTAATAGTTATATTGATTAATAGTGATATTGTTTGTTGTAATTGTATGTTTACAACGATTATGTTACTGTATTTAAATGTATATGTATAGTTTAATAGTTAATTTGATTATTATTTTTACATAAATATTTTAATGAAATAATAGTGTATGTAATTATTTTATATGGTACCACATGACCATGATAGCAAGATGTATAAAGTATGTTAACAATAAGTAGAATTGTAAGTAATTTGAAATAATTCTTAATTATGCGGGTAATTGATTAATTATCGGGCAGCGGGACACTACGTAATTACCTAATAAGTGGATAAAGATGAACATTTCTTACTCCACCCCCACGTGGCAGCATATGCCTTAGGTAGTACTGACTCTTAGTTCATTAGGTTAGGTGGCTTATTTAGATAATTTTGTAACATTGACATTAGCCATAAAAAAAAGGTTTCTTTAAAAGATTCAGATTCTTTCATTTCTTCTATTTCACATGACTAGCAGTATCTAAGGTTTGATCATTAGCCACATACAATGATTCCACAATAGACTTCTTGGACAAATAAACTTGCAAAACCTCTTCAATAGTGTCAAAAGAGCACCTGCGATAGCTTTGTAGCATTTTGAATTAGTTGTACAATACATGGACATAAGGATGCATAAGTGGGTGCATAAGAGACTTGTTTGCTCACCTTGGCTTTTTATCTTGTCACGTGAAGACCTTAGAACTACTTCACACATGAGAGTTCAAACAATTAGTTTTTCTTAGTTGTGATAATTCTTAGCCCTTATCTCTTTTTCAACCTGCCAAGACCATTTATCACCAATCCATTTAAGGAAAAGTAAAGATGGGCCTATCCTTTTTGAAGCCATAAAGAAATGTGCTCATATGATTTGTAATGGGCTGGAAATTGATTTACTAGTTTCCGAAAAGAAAAAAAAAGGAAGAGAAATGTTGGAACTCATAAGTGAAAAGATATAGAAGTAGATCCATAACTGGTTGGAGGTTGGATGACTTCTTTTGGAATAAAGAAATCAAATTGTTGCTAATGTGGAAACTGAGTTACGATGTATCATGTTTAGCAGAAATTTTGGATGAGTTATAGGGATTATCCGGAGAACCGGCTCAGGTATGTTAAGGCTATACCTTCTTTCTTTTGGTATGGTCCAAATTATACGGAAGAAACGAGCAAACACATGGTTTCCATAAATTACTATATTTATAGAAATATTACGGGTGTCTATATTCTTAATTCCGCATGTGAATTATTATTATCTTCTGTTCATGGGTCTCGAAAATAAGTATGTTGGTAAAGTTTATTTCATGGTATTAATCAGAGGCATAATGGCCTTATGACGTACCAAGAGATTTTATTGACGTATTACATATGCATTTAATGCATTTACATATGGACATTGACCCATGACAAGATGGCATTATATACGCGTATATATGTAAATATATGTCTATGGGATATGGGAAAAGGTTACGGCGTTATATATGCACCACCACCTGATCAGCTGGTATATGATGATGATGTTGCCCACAATGGCTTAAATATGATTCAAACGGCGTTATATACGCGTATATATGTATGTATATGTATATGGGATATGGGAAACGTTATGGCGTTATATACGCACCACCACCTGATCAACTGGTATACGATGATGATTTTGCCCACAGTGGCTGATATGATATGATAGGATGCCCTCAGAGGCTGATGATGTTATGAAACATGTACCTATGCACGACATGACATTCATACGCATATGCATGACGCTAAAGTAATTTATGGTTTACAAAGTTATTCAGACTTACAGGTTGAGTCATGTACTCTATATGTCATCCATGTCTCTTATGTATTTATTTATGTGCCTTACATACTCGGTACATTATTTGTACTGACGTCCCTTTTGCCTGGGGACTCTGCATTTCATGCCCGTAGGTCCCGATAGACAGGTCGAGAGCCCTCCAAGTAGGCTATCAGTTCAGCGGAAGATGTTGGTGCGCTCCATTTGCTTCGGAATTGCTGGTTTGGTTAGTATGATTTAGACGTGAATTGTTTGGTATGGCGGGACTCTATCCCGACCTTTATGACATTTATGTACTCTTAGAGTCTTGGAGACATATGTCGTATACGTGAAAGATTGTACGGCCTTGTCGGCCTATGTTTTGAGTTTGTAAATGATTATGTTGGCCTATTAGGCCCATATGTCACGTGTATATGATGATTTAATAAGAAAAATACGTTACGTTGGTACTCGGTCGAGTAAGGTATCGAGTCCCCGTCGCAGCCCATCAGTTGGGGTCGTGACAAAAGGGATCTGCTTTACTATTTGTGGGTTCGACGTAATGTGATGGCGCTACTGGTCTTAAAATATGAATTTTTTTCCATCCAAATAATACAAACAAGGATTTGGAACCATTTAAAGCAAGTGTTAATGGCCAGAAAAGTCAAAAGAAAATAGTGAAGGTGACGATTTAAGAAGAAAGTGACGATATATCGGGTTCTACTTTCTTTATTCTTCATATTTTTTATTTTCTACCCTTTGTGATTTATGATATATTTCTTTTATAAATATTTGGGTAAATGTTTATTATGTGATGATTTCATATAACAAATCTTGATTTATATGCATGATTAGGAATTAACATGTAAAGGTTAATTTTTTTATTCCTTTTAATCATTTTGTTGATATATAATTTGGCATCTTGCATAAAATAATGTGAAAGAATATTTTCAAGATGTGTAAGATGTGAATAAGGCTTACACTAATACTTGAAAGCATTTTTGAGATCATGAATATAATATATGTAAAAATATTACATATGTTTGTTTGATAAGAAAATATATCAAACCGTTGAAATGTTTAGGGGTTATAATAGTTTAGTTGGAAAGCCATTTGAAAAGAAAAATAAAATACTTGTGATTTTCTACCTATGTTTTGGAGAAAATTAAAATTCTTTGTGATTTTCTACTCTCATTATGGACACCAAAATCTTCGTGATTTTCTACTCCTTCTTCGAGATTAAAATCTACGTGATTTTCTACTCGATATTTGAGATTCAAAAAGGTTTTGACGTTCTATTTATTTTTTTCGGAGATTAAAGTCTAAGTGACTTTTTACTCATTGGGAGATTAAAGTATAAGTGATTTTTTACTCCGACTTTTTACTTAGTTTGAAGAGTAAAAGCTTCGTCACTTTTTGTTGTGTCATATATTACTCTTTATTAGATATGGTTGTGTCAGATATTATTCAGTTTGAAGATTAAAAACTTCACCATTTATTTATTCTAGTTGTGTCAGATTGGTTTGAAGATTAAAAACTTCACCATTTATTAATTCTGGCTATTTTGTGACACAAACAACAATTCATGTGATTGACTCAACAAAATAATAAGGGTGGTGAATATGAATCTCCTTTTGAAGAAATATGTTTGGAATATGGAATTATTCACCAAACGACTGCCCTTGCTTATCGTAATCTAATGGAATTGTGGAAAGAAAGAATAGAATGTCTAAGGAAACGATGAATGCCTAGTTGATAAGTTCTGGTTTACCCAAAACTTGTGAGGGGGAAGCTATGCTTACAGCTAACCGAATACTCATCCGCGTTCCCTATAGCAAGACACAATCCATTCCATATGAAAAATGAAAAGGAAGAAAACCCAACTTGAAATATTTCCAAGTGTGTGTAGGGGGGTATTTGGGTAAAGTGCAAGTTCTTAAACCCAAAAGGATAAAAATCGGATCAAAAATTGTTGATTCCATTTTCATAAGATATGCAAAAAATAGTAAGGCATATCATTTTCTGATTAATAAATCAGAAAATCCCGATATTCACATTAATACGTTAATCGAATCAGATAATGTTGGATTATTTGAGAATATTTATCCGTATAAAAATAAATGTGAGTTGTCTAGTAAAATATCTCAGCGAACTGGGGAAGAAGCAAAGAAAAGTACGTTGAATTAGGAAAATTCAAGACGTAGTAAACGTCAAAGGATAACTACTTCCTTTGGACTAGATTTTCTGACATTCTTGTTGGAAAATGAGCCTCAAACGTTTAAAAAATATTGTCTTCCTCGGAAGCACAATATTAGAAAGAGGCAGTCAATAGTGAGATAGAATCCATATTAAGTAATCATACTTGGGAATTGGTTGATCTTCCTCCGGGAAATAAACCTTTGCATTCTAAGTGGATTTTCAAAAGGGAAATGAAAGCTGATGATACTATTGACAAATATAAGGTAATATTAGTTGTCAAATGATTTAGACAATGAGGAGGTCTTGATTATTTTGATACATACTCGCTGGTAACGAGGATTGCATCTACTGGGGTGTAAATAGCGTTAGCGCAATATATGGCCTTGAAATCCATCAGATGGACGTAAAGACAATCTTCTTAAATAGAGATTTGGAGGAAGAAATTTATATGGAATAACCTGAAGGTTTCGTAGTTCTCGAAAAAGAAAAGAAGGTGTATTGACTTGTTAAGTCACTTTACAGACTAAAACAAGCACCCAAACAATAACATGAGACATTTGACCAAATAATAGTTTTCAAATGGTTTGAAAATTAATGAGTGTAAACAAATGTGTTTACGTTACGAATACTCCAAATCATATAGTCATTGTTTGATTATATGTGGATGATATGTTGATGAAATATTTAAAATGTGAGGTCTTTTAGTTTATGCGTGACAAAAAACAATATTAGACATGATGTCTATATTCCCACAAATAGTGGAAATCAATATGGTAGTCGGTAAACTCATTATTTGTTCAGTCTTAGTGAAGACTAGTTGAGTGAAACTACCAATTCAGAAATTGGTTACTTTCCTTTCTCAAAAGGTTGTTTCTTTCTTGAAAATTTATATTGTTTAGCTCGTTTATGAAAGGATGTCACTTCGAAGGTTGCGACTTTTCATGAAAATTGTGTTTATATATTTTGTATAAACATGACGTTCATGAACGAATGTATTGATATGTTGGTCTATAATGAGGTGAACCAACCGATGAACATGACCAAAATCCATTGCAAGTTGGATTTGTTTCGTGAATGGAGGTGCTATAATTTGCATATTCTTGAAAATGACGGAGTGATTGATAAATGTGTTATATATTAAAAGGTTGTGGCCACAACCGATGCCAATCATTTCAGCTGTTGTTATAATATACTATTGATACATTAAATGTAGTCAATACTCTGATATGCAATAGAAAGTCGTGACGCATTAGTCTACGACATAAGAAAGTTTGTATTGAACATCCATAACAATGAAACGAGTCTTGAGATATTTGAAATATGCTCAAAATTATGCTTTGCACTACAATAAGTATCTCGCGATAATGGAGAGGTATAATGTTGCAAATTAGATCACTGGTTGAATTGATTCTAAACCATTGGTGGAGGAGCAGTATCTTGGAAATTTGTCCAAACAGACATGTATTGCCCGCTCTACAATGGAGTCTGAGCTCATAGCTTTAGACAAGGCCGGTGAAGAAGTTGAATGGATCCAGAATTTCTTGAAAGATATTCCAGTTTGGTCCAAACATTTGGCACCTATTTGCATATATTGTGATAGTCAAGCATCAATAGGAAGGTCTCGGAGCATTATGTATAACGAAAAATCTCGTCATATACGACGAAGGCATAAAACCATTAAGCAATTATTCTCTAGGGGAATTATCATAATTGACTACGTGAAGTCAAGCGATAATGTGTCAGATCCACTTACAAAAGGCCTAACTAGAGAGGTAGTTGAAAGATCATCAAAGGGAATGAGATTATGGCCGAGGACAATTCATTGTGGCGGTAACTCTACCTAGAAGACTGGAGATCTCAAGATCTAGGTTCAAGGAGATCAGACAAAGTCATTAGTGACGGTTAAACATTGTCAAATAAAATTTTGGTCCATTCTCGTGATGAGACAATATTCAGTACCTGTAACGACCCGGCAAGTCATTCCGAGAGTTTAGCCCTGTTTTTCTCATTTATGCTTCATTCTTGTATGGTTCAACTCTTTTGTGTTGCGTTGGGTTTATTGGTTCAGGTTCGGAGTGGTTGTGATGAGAAATGAGACACTTAGTCTCTTAAGTTGGTGATTTAGTTGGAAAAGTCGACCGGAAATTGACTTATAGGTAAATTATCTTGGAATGTGGTTTTTGTGGCTCGTATAGCTTCATTAGGTGATTTGGGACTTAGGAGTTTGTTATGAATGTCATTCAGAGGTCTGGAGTAGAATTAGGCTTGAATTGGTGAAACTGGATTTTTGGCGATTTCTGGTCGGCAGTGGAAAATTAGCTATCCGGGTTGGAATGGAATTTCGAAAGTTGGAACATGTCTGTAGTGTCATTTGGGATGTGTGTGCAAATTTTCAGGTCATTCGGACGTGGTTTGGGTGGTTTCGGCATCGTTGGCGAATTTCGGAAGTTTAGGAATCCTTAGGCTTGAATTTGGATTCGATTTGGTGTTTTGGTGTTATTTTGGGTGTTCTTAGGGTTCAACTAAGTTCGGATGATCATTTATTACTTCTGGGTACCATTGGTTGAGGTCCTGAGGGCCTCGGGATGAGTTCGAATGATTGACGGGGCAGTTTTTGGCCTTAGAGTGTTGCTGGTGTGAATTATTCTGTGAATCCGCAGATACGGAGGGGTGGCCGCAGGTGCGAATAGGGCATCGCAGGAGCGGAAAGTGTCCATGAGGTGAAAAATCGCAAATGTGGTGATTTGGCGCATCCGCGGGGCCGCAGGTGCGGTGCCTGGGGCGCAGATGCGGTCCTGGGCGCTAAAGTGGAAACCGAAGGTGCGATTGAGTGGACCACAAAAGCGGTCACTCAGGTGCAACGCATGTGACTACAGGTGCGATTTAGCTATAGTAGCCTTCACGAATTTTGGTTTATTTCATCAAAGTCTTCATACGGGTTGGAGCTTGTGGGAGCGATTTGAGGAAGGAAATCAAGGGAACTTCATGGAGGTAAGATTTTTTGACCTAAAACTCATTTCTATGGTGTTATTTGACTGATTAGAGATGAAATTTATGGAAATTTATGACTAAATTTGGGGGTTTAAGGCTTGAGAATTGGAGACTTAAATTAAAGAATGGAGGGGTCGTTTGTGGTTGGATTTTGATGTATTTGGTATGTATGGACTCGTGAGAGCGTAAGGATTCTAGTTTTGTGATTTTTATCGGAATACGAGTCGTAGGCTCGGGGGTCGGGTTTGACCAATTTCGGATTTTTTAATATAACTTGGATATTTTCGAGTGGGCTTTGTCCCTTTAGCATATTTTGATGATATGAATCTATTTTGAATAGATTCGGAGCGCGTTGAGTCCGATTCGAGGGGAAAAGGCATCGCGGTGTAGTTTTTCATCCGGTTTGAGGTAAGTAACGAACGTAAATCTTGACCTGAGAGTATGAAACCCCGGTATTTCGTATTGTTTTGGTAAATGAGGTGACGCACATGCTAAGTGACGGGCGTGTGGGCGTGCACCGGTAGAGGATTGAGACTTGGTCCGTCCCGTAGCGACTATTAAGTCGCGTATTTGATTTGAAATCGTACGATATTCCGTATTTTAGAGATTTATACTATGTTTTGGGTTGCATGCCATGTTTGGGGCCTCGTGCCGACCTGTTGGGACCCTCATGGGTGTTTTTACTACTATTCTCACACTGATTTTGATAGAAAATATAATCTCAATCATTATTTATACTTGTTTACTGATTATTCCTGTTTATCACCCTATTTTCAAACAAATGAAAGATATTTTGGGCTGAGTCCTCGTGATTGTGGTCAGTTTTCTGAGTGGCTTGTGAGGCTGATGATTGAGCGAGGCCGAGAGCCGGATTGTGAGGATAGTGATGGATCGGGTTGCACGTCGCATCGTTATATACATATATATTGGATCAGGCTGCACACCGCAGCAAGATATATATATTGGATCATGCTGCATGCCGCAACGAGATATATATTGGATCGGGTTGCACGCCGCAGGGATATAGAGCTTGGACTGAAGAAGCCCCTCCGGAGTTTGTACACCCCCGGTGAGCGTAGTTGACTATTTATGGATCGGGCTTCACGTTGCGGCATTATATATATATATATATATATATATATATATGGATCGGGTTGCACACCGCAACGGTTATTATATGATACCTATTGAGTGTGAGTGCTGAGTATGAGTGTTGATTGACGATAGATGAGTCACGAGTGACTGATTGACGAGAGATGAGTCACGATTGACTGAGAAGCTTGCCCGAGAGGCTTTATCTGTGAGTGACACTGTGCCCGAGGGGCTTATTTGCTATGAAACTACTGTTTTCACTCTTCTTTGAATTTCTGCCTCTAAATGATAAATGTTGAATCAATGTTTTACATGGGATTTGAAAAGGGAAACTGGAGTTTATGAAACTTTCGGAACGTAGATTTCTGACTTGGCTTATTCATTTCCACTGATATTTCTTATATGATCTTTACATGATTTTAAAAGCGCGTCACTTCACTCAAGTCCCTATTTATATTTTTTACTTACTGAGTTGGTGTACTCACGTTACTCCATGCACCTTGTGTGCAGATCCAGGTGCCCGGATCGAGTGAGATTCGAGTTTTCATCAGTGGAGAAGTTGTCGGAGATTGTGAGGTAGCTGCACGGCGTTCGCAGCCTCACCGTTCTCCCTCTCATGGCTGTTGGTTCCGGGTTTTGGGGATTTTTGTTCAGATATTTTTATTTCTTATCCGCATTTGTGAAATATTAAACGCATAAGTTTTTGATAAAATTGCATTACTGTTCTAAATGGAAAGTATCTCGTATTATGTTCAGTAAATTGGCTAGCCTAGTACCACGATAGGCGCCATCGCAGCCAGTGTGGATTTTGGGTCGTGACAGTACCAGGATAAAGCATTAAGGATTTTTAATGATTTCTAAGTTTGATACAAGGTATATCAAATAGTGTATCTATGGATTACACATTTAGGAATCACCTATGTAAGTGTGAAGTGTTAGCCGCTTCAAGTACAATTTAGTAAGGCCAGTTCTCTATGCACTTATAAACCAAGCGATGTTCATGGCTGAAACGAACACAACAATGAGAACCAAAGACGGTAAATGGTTGATTGTGTGACTTATGGTTGTCTAGGTATACACTAAAGCTCGACGATTCAAAGATATCAAATCTACCGATTTACCGAGTATATCCGACATAAGTTCACTACGGAAAGTTCAAAGGGAAACCTACTTATCCAGATCTTATTAATCCTTATTTGCGAATCACACAGTATTTTCATGCATGTTTTTCCACATATGTCCATTCCCCATTCATGTGGGGGATTGTTGCGTTTTTATTAAGGGTGTAAATGGGAAATGGAAGAGGAACCTCTTGGATTGCACATCTTCATCTCACCCTTTCATTGTCTAAAAATTTAGTGGCTTGGCCTCATTTTTAAAAGATGGAAAATCTAAAAACTTCTCCCCTCTTTTCTACATTGCTGCATTAATTTTCAAATAAATATAAGTGTCAAGTGTGATTTGCACTGTTTGTTGAGTTTGCTGAAGTTCTGTGATTTGCAGTGCCACTATCATAGAATAGTTATTCCGTTCTGTCCTGGAAGAAATTAATCCATAATATTGAGTAACAGTGAGGGGATTAAATTCCTTAAGGACACACTGTAAATTCAATGGGCTCATAATTATTTTACATTCTGTTTATTGAACTAATGTTTGTTTGCTTCTATGATTTTCTTATTTTGAACACGATAATACCAGCATATTAATTATCAACAATAGGTTGTGGAAAGGATACAAATTAATTAAGTGCATCATTTTGACTCAAGTTTGAATATAGGGCCTTTTGCCCTTTGGTAAAAGCAGGGTACAGAAGAATTAATGTGTCAGACCCTTTTAAAATGAGATTTGGGGAATCAAAGACCGAATTTTGAGCTTTATAAGAACTAGAAAAGCAAAGAAAGTACTAGTGGTAGTACTGTAGACGTTATAGTAAGATATATATAGCCTTCTATGGAGGGGTGAAAAACCCTATCTTATGTGGATATATTATACTTCGAAACACACTAAATTATTGTTTCTAATTGATACTATGCATAAAAAGGAAATAAAAAAATTATATATGTCTTTATTTTTTCGCTTTCCATTCAGTGTCCGGTAACTATATTGGAATCCGATTATATTCGGATTCACACCGGGTAGGGTCCCATTCGGGATGTAGCGCTCACTACCACGGATTTTTGCATATTCAGAACTCGAACTCGAACTCAAGACCTCTGGTTAAAGGAGAAGCAGCCCTATCCATTTCACCACATCCCTTGGTGGTCAAAAAATATTATATATGTCATCCTCTGTGTGATACTACATAGCAAATTGAAGTGTGCAAATTTAAGTGTGTGATATTACCTTTGACTTCTGGTCTGTCTGAATATTATCTGACTGACTTTCCCAAATAGGAATAAGTTCTCTTCATTTGCAGCGACACTTTGCCCTCACTTTTATCTCCAATCAAATGCAACTGCACCTAGTGGTGTAAAGTATCTCATGCACATTCACCAACTGTAAAGGAACTGTACACGATCGAAATCACGTACGCTGATTTCACGGGCTCGAGAGGTTACCCGAGTCAAAGTTCGAATGGATTAAATAAATTTGATAGACTGAGTTCGAGATTAGTAACGGAATGCAAGATTTGAAGGTCAAAACACTTAACAATGGAGGCCGAGTAAAACCCACCTCGGAATAATACCGTTATAAATTTATAACGAAATGAGCAAGATTCCCTCAATGGCACAAAGTTGAAGGCGTAAATCCGGAACAGATTTGTACGAATTTGTACAAGGCGGTTAGACACCTGTACAAATTAGATTCCTTGCCAAAAATAGGAATGTACCTTATTTAGGACTCTCCTATTATATATTATATAAAGGGGAGCTCATTCATTTGTAAAGAACATCAATCATTGGCAAACAATACACACTCTTACTTTCATGTTCATCAGGCTTGTTTTTTAGATCTATAGTACTCTCTTTACTTTACTTTACTTTACTTTACTTTACTTTACTGTTCATCTGAATCCATCTCGAGGTCATCTTGGCTTGAGGTCGAGATCTGCTGATACGTTGGTTTGATCTATCTTGCTCACTTAACTTATATATTTATCTTATTGTTCTTCAATTAGTATTGGACTAGATCATATATCTTTAAGACCTCATTATAAGTTTAATTGTTACTCGGATTTTAGGGTAAACAGTTTGGCGCCCACCATGGGGCTAAAGATAATAGTGATTATTCCAGTGCTGATTTGTCATATCACACGTTATTTTCACACTTGTTTCTTGTCAAAGTTTCTTTGCTTTCAGGTTGAAATATGTCAAACTCGCAAAACACACACGTACACGGCAGTGATGGTCTCGGACTTCATGGGGAAAATGATAATGTAGTTGCTTCAGGGGCCGGTGTACCACCGCTTAACTCTGGGGTAATTGCAGAGCCAGTTGATGTTGGTTCACGCGTCGCTCTGAATGCAAACTTAGGTACGGACATCGGAGGAAGTGTACGCAGGGAGGTCCGACCTGGTGGTCAAGGGACACAGGGTTTAGGAGATGGGGGAGTTAGCCTCCAAGTGATCTTCGAAATGCTACAAGCTCAGCAGATGGCTATCGATCAGCTTCAAAGTCAACAAAAAACTTCGAGCGTGGTCGAGCCAGAAACGACTCGTTGTACTGAACCGGTGCCAGAAAGGTCGAATGGCAATGGATCGGTGACTGACCCCACAATCATGAAGATACTCGAAGATCTCACCAAAAGGATCGAATTAGGAGAAAAGAGGATCGAAGATAATGATAAAAAGATGGAGACGTACAACTCCCAAGTTGATCAAATACCAGGGGCACCTCCGATCTTAAAAGGTTTGGATTCCAAAAAGTTCTGTACAAAAGCCTTTTCCCCCGAGCGCAGCCCCAAAGCCTATTCCAAAGAAGTTCCGCATGCCATACATACCTAAATACAACTGGACCACCGATCCTGATGAGCACATCACTACATACACATGTGGTGTAAAGGGAAATGACTTAGAGGACGATGAGATTGAGTCCGTTTTGTTGGAAAATTTTGGGGAAACTTTATCTAAGGGAGGAATGATTTGGTATCACAACTTGCCCCTGAACTCTATCGATTCACTCGCCATGTTGGCAGATTCATTTATAAAGGCACACGTTGGTGCTATGAAGGTTGCAACTAGAAAATCGGACATTTTCAAGATTAAACAAAGGGACAACGAAATGTTGAGGGAGTTCGTGTCCCGCTTTCAGATAGAACGAATGGAGTTACTGCCAGTCTACGATGATTGGGCTGTTCAAGCTTTCGCACAAGGGTTGAATGAGCGAAGTTCGATAGCATCACGGCAGTTGAAGCAAAATCTGGTTGAATACCCTGTTGTTACAAGGGCGGACGTGCATAATCTATACCAATCAAAGATCACGGTCGAGGAAGACTAGTTGGGAGCCCCCTCGGGATCAGTTCACCCGAACAGGTTAGCGGTAAAGCCTTCAAGGGATATTAACAGAGAACCGAGGTCAAATAGAGAAAGGTACCAGCCATATTTCTCGGATCGAAGAAACAGCGGTTCAGGACGCAATCCCCTCTGAAATGATCGAAGAAACGATCGGGTGCAAAATTCTCGGGGACTCATGAGTAAGAATGGATTTGAAAAGTACACTGATCCCACGGAAGCACCTCGGTTATCGGAGTATAACTTCAGCGTCGATGCCTCGGATATCGTTTCGGCCATTGGAAGGATTAAAGATACCAGGTGGCCCAGGCCTATGCAAACTGACCCTTCTCAGAGAAATCCCAACTTGATGTGTAAATATCATGGTACACATGGCCAAAAAACCGGGGACTGCAGACAGTTGAGGGAAGAGGTAGCTCAGTTGTTCAACGAAGGTCACCTTCGAGAATTTCTCAATGACAGGGCCAAAAATTACTTCAGAGAAAGAAACGCCAATAGAAAGAATGAGCAAGAAGAACCCCAGCATATCATCCACATGATCGTTGGTGGGGTCGTAGAGCAGTTCGGTCTGCTAGATCAGATCGTACCAGCATCTCGAGTCTTAAAGGACTTTAACATGGCTAGTGAAACAATGAAGGGAGAGATCATCATGCCCGTGAATGTGGTCGGGACCATCCAGGACACAAAATTTCATGTCATCGAAGGTGACATGAGGTACAACGCATTTCTCGGAAGGCCGTGGATCCACAACATGAGGGCGGTACCATCAACTCTTCATCAGATGATGAAGTTTCCAACAAAAGACGGTGTAAAAATAGTTTATGGGGAGCAGCACGCAGCAAAGGAGATGTTTGCAATTCATGATTTGACGCCAACACTGACACCTTCAACCTCTGAGAAATCGAACATCAAAGACAAGCAGATGGCTAAATAGCAATCACAGTCCACGGCCTCGACTGAATCCGAGGAACAGCTACTTGAGGACGAAGAAAAAGATTTCCTTACCCCTCGAGCTTTCGTCGCTCCCGAGGAATCAGATGCAACAAAGTCCACATTCGAGGAACTGGAGTTGGTGCTACTGATCGAACATCTACCAGAATGAAAGGTATACCTGGGAACGAGATTAACCCCCGAAGTCAGGAAAAAACTCATTCAATTCCTTATCAATAACATAGATTATTTTGTGTGGTCCCATTTAGACATGCCAAGGATTCCACCAGAGATACCAACACATTGGCTATGTCTCGACCCCAGGTTTAAATCGGTAAAGCAAAAGAGAAGGCCGCAGTCCGAGGTAAAACATGTGTTCATAAAGAACGAGGTAACTAAACTTCTCAAAATAGGTTCCATTAGGGAACTAAAATATCCCGAGTGGTTAGCCAATGTGGTCGTAGTTCCTAAAAAGGAAACAAACTTAGAATGTGCGTAGATTATAACGATTTAAACAAGGCATGCCCTAAAGACTCCTTTCCACTACCTAACATCGATCGTATGATCGATGCCAAGGCCGGCCACGAGATCCTTACTTTTCTCGATGCCTACTCCTAGTACAACCAAATTCAAATGAACCCGGAGGACCAGGAAAAGACTTCATTTAACACTAAGTATGGAACATATTGTTACAATATCATGCCCTTCGGGATAAAAAATGCGGGAGCTACATACCAACGCCTAGTTAATAAAATATTCAAACAAAAGATAGGTAAATCAATGGAAGTTTACATTGATGATATGTTAGTTAAGTCCCTGCGCGCAGAGGACCATTTGACTCGTTTGCAGGCAACGTTCGAGGTCCTGAGAAAATACAACATGAAACTCAACCCCGAGAAATGCGCTTTCAGAGTCGGCTCGGGCAAGTTCCTGGGTTTCATGGTATCAAATAGGGGGGTCGAGATCAACCCCGACAAAATTAAAGCCATCGAGTAAATCACCATCGTGAACAATGTGAAGGCCGTACAACGGCTAACTGAGCGGATAACTGCTTTGGGCAGATTTATCTCGAGTTTTTCGGATCGGAGTCACATATTCTTCTCTTTGATAAAAAAGAAGAATAATTTTGCATGGAATCCGGAATGTCAGCAAGTGTTGGAGGAATTAAAGCGGTACTTATCGAGCCTACCTCTGCTTCACACTCCAAAGGCGGATGAGAAACTATACTTATACTTGGTCGTATCCGATGTAGCGGTAAGTGGTGTGCTAGTTCGGGAGGAGCAAGGTACACAATTTCCTGTTTATTATGTAATTCAAACCTTAGGAGATGTTGAAATCAGGTATCCACACTTAGAAAACCTAGAACTTGCATTAATAAGTGCATCTAGAAAATTGAAACCATATTTCCAATGTCATCCTATATTTGTGTTAACTACTTATCCACTTCGAAATGTTTTGCACAAGCCCGAGTTATCGGGACGATAGGCCAAATGGGCCATCGAGCTCAGTGGGTACGATATTAAATATCAAACCTGAACGGCTATCAAGTCTCAAATTCCAGCAGACTCTGTTGCTGATTTTACTCCTACCCCTGTACCCCAAGTAGAGAAGGAACTTCTACTAAAGTCAAGTACATCGACGGGTGTATGGACCCTTTCCCTTTTCATAGACGATGCCTCAAATGAAAGGGTCCGGGCTCGGTATTATTTTAAGACCACCTATGGGTAGCACTATTTGACAATCTATCAAAACTTATAGATTAACTAACATGGAGGCCGAGTATGAGGCCATGATTGTAGGTCTCGAATTAGCCAAAAGCCTGGGAGCAGAGGTCATCGAAGCCAAATGCGACTCTATGTTGGTGGTGAACCAAATAAACAAAAGCTTCGAGGTTCGAGATGATAGGATGCAGAAATATTTAGACAAGTTAGAGGTAACGTTGCACCGCTTCAAGGAGTGGATGTTGGATCATATACCTCGGGAGCAAAACAGTGAGGCCGATGCACTTGCAAATTTGGGTTCATCAGTCGAAGAAGATGATGTTGTCCGGGGGACTGTTGTTCAGTTGTCGACATCTGTGGTCGAGGAAGGTCACGCTGAGATAAAATCTACAGTTTGACTTGGGATTGGAGGAACAAATATGTTGAGTATTTGAAGCACGGAAATCTCCCTTAGGACCCTAAAGAATCGAGAGCCTTACGAGATAAAGCAGCCCGATTTGCACTAGATGAAAACGGAACATTGTACAGGAGGACCTTCGATGGACCCTTGGTCGTATGCTTAGGACCAAGGGACACCGATTATGTTTTGCAAGAAATCCACGAAGGCACTTGTGGGAACCACTCCGACGCTGACTCTTTGATTAACAAAATTATTAGCGCTGGATATTACTGGGATAGCATGGAGAAAGATACTAAGGAGTTCGTTTGAAAGTTGATAAATGCCAAAGGTTTGCACCAATGATCCATCAGCTAGGTGAACAACTTCATTCGGTCTTATCACCGTGGCCGTTCAGGAAATGGGGGATGGACATCGTAGGCCCCCTGCCCACGGCACCAGGTAAAACGAAGTTCATTTTGTTTATGACTGACTACTTTTCAAAGTGGGTAGAAGCGCAGGCCTTCGAGAAAGTGAGAGAAAAAGAAGTCATAGACTTCATATGGGACCACATTGGGTGCCGGTTTGGGATACCCGCTGAAATAGTATGCGACAATGGAAAGCAATTTATCAGCAACAAGGTGACAAAGTTCCTCGAAGAACATAAAATAAAAAGGATTTTATCAACGCCATATCACGCAAGCACAAATGGCCAGGCCGAGTCCACAAACGAAACTATTATCCAAAACTTGAAGAAGAGGTTGAATGATGCTAAGGGAAAATGCAGAGAGGTGTTTCCCGAGGTATTATGGGCATATCGAACGACGTCGAAATCCAGCACGGGAGCAACTCCGCTCTCTTTGTGTACGGTTTTGAGGCATTTATTCCAGTCAAGGTTGGGGAGCCAAGCGTCAGGTTTCAGCACGCAACCGAGGAGTCAAACAACGAGGCTATGAACACTAGTCTCGAGCTACTGATGAAAAACGAGAAGCTGCACTTGTTCGAATGGCCGCACAAAAACAAAGGATCGAAAGGTATTATAACAGGAGGGAAAAACTTCGCCACTTCGTAGTCGGGGACTTAGTTCTAAGAAAATTCCCTCAATACTTGAAACCCAACTGAAGGGAAGCTAGGCCCAAATTGTGAAGGATCGTATCGAGTCATCGGAGTCGTTGGAAAGGGATCTTACAAACTTAGCACGATGGAAGGCGAACAATTGCCAAACAATTGGAATGTATCGCTACTCAATTGATATTATTGATAAGGTATGATTTTCTCCTTTTTCCATTTATATACGAAACTAACTTATTGCAGGTGCTCGATCGAAGACGGCGAAACATTCTTCAACCCAAAGACCTTAGGTTTTAAAGCATGCATTGCACTCTTTTTTCCTTAGATCGGGTTTTATCCAAAATGGATTTTTCCGGCAAGGTTTTTAACGAGGCAACAATTATATGCTACCTAAGGGGAATCCAAGAAGTATCCAAGTCTTATTTTCAATCAACCTCGAATATTGGGGCCGAAAAGGGAATAATTAGCTGCTTTTAGAGGCCGAACCGGCCCGACTAAATGAGCCTAAGGGCCGATGAAAAATATCCTAAGGGACAATAAAAATGAGCCTAAGGGTCGATATAAAGAAGCCTAAGGGCCAATACACTAAGGGTTCGAGCCCTCATCCGAACCCGAGGGGTCAATCACCTCGAGCCCAAATAAATATTTTTGACTATGGCTCAAAGATCTGTCATCATTCGACACCTAAGCTATAATATATCCCGAAGGATCGAATCTTATTCAACCTCGGCAATTTCAAAGGGACCACCCGAGATAGAATCTCGAATGCATCGTTCGAAGGATGAAATTAGTGCAAGAAATTGTAAAAAAAAATACTAAGGAAACATTCAGGGAAAATTTCTTCTTATATATTCAAAAGTTGATATTTACAACAGTTCAATAGAAGAAAAAATACAAAAGAAAAAAGAAGGAAAGTTCATATCTACACTGAGGAAGCATCCCCCTTTGGGGGCAGCCTCTTCATCGACCCCCTCTTCATTTTTTGACCGCCTTGGCCGCCTTCGATATCATCATCATCGGAGGAGGAGATGAGAAATCTGGCATCAGCTTCATGCGCCTTTGCTTGGGCTATCTCTTCAGAGAGATCGAGGCCCCTTGTATGTACCTCCTCGAGAGTCTCTCTCCGAGATCGGCACCTGGCATAGTCGTTGCTTCGGTTTTCCCGAGCAATGGTTTCTCTCAGGTCCATTTGAGCAGCTTCGGTGTCCTTCAAATATACGACAATAGTTTTATCGACCGTAATCTGAATTCTCCTGGACTCGGCCCTGGCTTCAACATCTTCGGCTTCGGCCTTGGCAAGATTAGCCTTGGGCTCGGCAATTTTATCGGTCTGGGCCGAACTTCTCTCTTTAGCGTTCCGAAGTTGAGTCTCGGCAGCAGTTAGTTTTGTAAATGCAGCTTCCTTTGCCACAACCAGGAGGTCCATCTTTTCTTTCCATTGGTTGGACTCGGCCAACCTCACCTCGAAGCTGCTCCAGTATCTCTACCTTCTGCTGCAGCTGAAACATCAAAGTATTAGCTCCCGTAGTTGGGAGGGGAAGTCCATGCTCTTTCAAAACATTAGTTACGTGCTTCTCCAGTTTGTCCTCGTATTCTTGAGCCCTGACCAACTCTGCCCGAAGGGTTTTAAGCTCCTCCTCCTTTTGGTCACAAAGAAGCCTTAAGGCCTTCTCCTCGCCCCAAGGATTTGTTTATCTCGGCCTCACATTGGCTCAGCTCGGCCTTAAACTTAAACGCCTACAAAGAAAAGGAGCAATCAGTCAAAACAAGGAAGTAAAATTGCAACATTAAGAGAGTGCAGCATAAACAAATTGAGGCTTACCTTAGAGAAGAGACATTGGGCCTCTTCGAAGGTCGAGGACGCATCGATGAAATCGGCATCATCGACCCTAGTGAAACAACCCTGGAAAGGATCATCCTCACTAGGGGCTCCGCCTAACTCGGGTGTTTTCAGGGCCTGTACATCTCTTATAGTTTCTTCGGAGTAGGATGTTAAAGACGAAGAATAGCCCATTGTCAAGGCCCCGGGCAAGTCTCCCGAGGAGCTCTATTCGATCGTGGGCATCTCGAAACTTGCTTTCTTTGTGATACTCGTCGAAGGCTGCAGAGCAATTGTAACCTCGGGCGATTCAGGAGCTTCGTCCTTTTCATCCTTCGAGGTCTCCCCATCTCGGGGTGTGATCTTTGGCTCGGAGGGCTTAGTAGCTTTGGCCAATTTTCTGGTTCGAGTCATCAGAGCCGAATCTTCGACCTTGTCAGCCCCGTCGTCCAGGAACTGGTGGACTGAATCTATGTCCACATGAACGACGTTCTTCTTGCGCCTCCGAGTAGGCCCCGCTTTATCTTGAGGGTCCTCGGGCTGCGAAGCCCTTTTCCTTTTATTGTCCTTTTTTGGCTTTGGGACCGGGGACTCCATTTTCTACCCGAGAGGGGACGGTCTCATCTCATAAAAATCACCAATGCCTGCACAAATAAGAACCAAGTGTGAGGAAGGAAGACTCTTCAATGAAGAAGGGAGTGGAGAGGATTTTACCATGGTGTTTTGCTTCCCACTTGCCCTTCGACAAGTCACGCCACTTGCGTTTATCATACGAAGAGGTAGCAGCCAGCTTCCGGACCCAGTCCTCGAGATCGGGGACTGCATGGGGCATCCAAGGGACCGTTGCAAATGAGGTAAAGAACGTTATGTAAAGAATAAATGCGGAAAGATGCGAAGGAAATAGGCTCCACTTACAGTCGAAGTTCCACTTCTTGGGGAACGGCCTTTGTTCCTCGAGGATGACATCGGTGGTCCTCACTCGGATGAACCGGCTTATCCAGCCTCGATCCCTATCCTCATCATTGCTGGTGAAGAAGGATTTGGTCGATAGGTGTTGGAGTTTGATTAGTCCTCGGAAGCTTTGAGGCCGGTACAAACGAATGAGATGGCTAAGGGTGAACTCGAGCCCCTCGACCTTGGTGATAAAGAATCGGAGAATTATCACTATTCGCCAAAAAGACGGGTGGATTTGACCTAGGGTAACCTGGTATCTTCTGCAAAATTCGATCACAATTGGATCGAAGGGACCCAACGTGAAAGGATAAGTGTATACACTTAAGAACCCCTCCATGTGGGTCGTAATATCCTCTTCACGAGTGGGGATCTGTATCACGACCTCGTTTCCCAGCCATATCCCTTCCTCACAGCATCGAGATGTTTCTTTGTTATCGAGCATATGTATCTCGAAGCGTGCTCACATCGACCGGAACATCGGGCGGATTCTCGACGGTGAAGTCTTTCTTCAGGGTACAGCCGCCGGGAAACAATTTCGTGAAGGGTCGGCGCTTTACCACCGGCCGGACGGGAGGAAGAAGAGGAGGTTCCCTCTTTTGAGGGATAGCTTTAGAGGTTTTAGCCTTGATTCTGGTAAAAATAAGCGGAAGGAGATAAGATTTGGCGGTTTTTAGTGTTAAGAAAGCGCAAGAACCGGTGGCGGAAGAGGAGAAGAAGAGATTAGAAGAGATGCAAATGGGAGTAAAAATCCTCAATGAGTCCAATGACCAAGTATTTATAGAAAATCGAAGACCGTTCGTTGGCACTAGTGGTCGACCAGCACTGACGCGCATTTAATGTTTTGGGAAGCGAACCGATGGACGTTTCGGTCTCTTCAATGCTTGCGTCATGAAGATGATGTCATCATCAGGGACTTCGAAAATTCAAAATTCAAATTGTTTCTTATCACTTTATTCTAAGAAACACGGGGATTATTTGTATACGTTCGAAATCAGGTACGCCCGATTTTAGAGGCTCGAGAGGTTACCCCGATCCAAAGTTTGAATGGATTAAACAAGTTTGGTAGACCGAGCTCGAGACTAGTGACGGAATGCAAGGTTCGAAGGTCAAAACACTTAACACTGGAGGCCGAGTAAAACTCACCTCGGGATAATGCCGTTATAGATTTATAACGGAATGGGCAAGATTCCCTCAATGGCACAAAGTTCAAGGCGTAAATCCCAGAACAGATTTGTACGAATTCGTACAAGAAAGTTAGGCAGCTGTACAAATTAGATTTCGTGCCAGAAATAGGAATGTACCTTATTTAGGACTCCCTTATTATATAAAGGGGAGCTCATTCATTTGTAAAGATCATCAATCATTGGCAAAGTATACATACTCTTACTTTTATGCTTATCAGAATTGTTCTTTAGCTCTATAATACTCTCTTTACTTTACTTTACTTTACTGTTCATCTGAATCCATCTCGAGGTCATCTTGGCTCGAGATCGAAGTCTACTGATACGTTGGTTTGATCTATCTTGCTCACTTAACTCATATATTTATCTTATTGTTCTTCAATTACTATTGGACTAGATCACATATCTTTAAGACCTCATTATAAGTTTAATTGTTACTCGAATAGGGTAAACAGAAACCTAAAAACAACAAAAAAAGTAAACAGAATTGGCAGTGTTTATTAACGAAGTGGTAAATTCTGTAATGTTATTAACATTATAAAAAAATATTTTACATAATCTATTTATTTAAATAAAACTATAAAGTGAATTTTTACATGTTATTTTTCACGAAGTTGATACTTGAAAGTACCTTTGGAAAGATTGGTCCAATATAAATCTATTTTTATAATCAATAAAAGCACTTCCCAAATGATTTGACAACCGTGCAATAGATTGATTTCACAAAAAAGAGAGAACGAGATGACAATACACGGTAAAAGAGCTTGTATGTGTTTTTTTTTTTCTTTCAATAATGCTTGGGAATTTTGGCTTTGATCTTATAGAATAATCTGACAAATTCGTGTTTTGATCAAAGCTAATGAAAAATGCCTCAAAGTTAAAAGAAAAATAAGTCAATGCCACTAAAATAGGCATTTACAGCAAATTTTTATTTAGCCGGAGTTGAGTTAAATGATTCATCTATATCTATGCTGCCCCATCTGGATATGTTTCTTGAAACGGATAATTTGAAGCTAGGAAAAAAGAAAAAGAAAATAATGAAGTCGAAGATACGCAGAAATTAAACGTTTCTGTTATAAATAGAACTCTATTTAGAGTGAATGTCTATCTTTTAGAGAAATCTACTTTGTGACTAAGTTATTTTTCCCCTATAAATAGAGGGGTCTTAGCCCATTGTAAATCATCCCAAAATTCAATAAGAATTCCCTCTCTCTCTTTCTCTGCAATANATAACACGTTATCAGCACGAGACTCTAATCAATTGAGTAGAAGCTTTGAGATTGAGCATAATGATTGTCAATTCTCCATGAACTTTCTTCATGATTAAATTATGAATTTAAGGTAAGTATTTTACTTTTTTTTTCTCTTTTAAATTCATGAAATTCTATAATTTGATTTTAAATGCAAGCAAAGACAATAAACTTTGATTATAACTCCTAT
>ML424279.1:0-28889 GCA_005239525.1 Nicotiana knightiana | reverse complement strand
CCCCATGATTATATTTGCAACGCCCGCTTAGTCTTCTACAAGACATAGTTGAGCGTGATCACTGAGCAAAAGGGGAGGCTTCGCATTTGCAAGAAATTTGTTCACATTTGCGAACATGCCTGCCTAGGCATACCTTCGCATTTGCGATGGTATTGATCGCAATTGCGATCATGCCTGCCCAGCAATGCCTTCGCATTTGCGATTGCCTTGGTCGCAATTGCGAAGGCCTGCAGAACAGCCACACCAGCAGATTTCCAAGGCCAAAAATGAAGTCTGTGGCCTATCCGAAACTCACCCGAGCTCTCGGGGCTCCAAACCAAATATACACACTACCTCAAGAACATACCATGAACTTATCCGTGCGATCAAATCGCCAAAATAACATCATATGCATCGAATTATGTCTCAAATTCCATGAATTCTATCAAATTTCATAAAACATCAAATTTTCCATTTTACGTCTGAAACACGTCAAACGAAATCCATTTTCAACCAAACCTTACAGAAAGGACTTAAAGCATATATAAGACCTGTACCGGGCGTCAGAACCAAAATACGGGCCCGATACCATCACTTTCTAATCAGATTTCACTTTCAAATTCCTTAAATATTTTCAGAAGACATCTTTACTCAAAAATTCATTTCTCGGTCTTGGGACCTCAGAATTTGATTCCGGGCATACGCACAAGTCCCATATTTTTCTACGGACCCTTCGAGACTGTCAAATCACGTGTCCGGGCCCGTTTACCGAAAATGTTGACTGAAGTCAAAGTTATTCATTTTTAAATATCAAATCTTAGCATTTTTTTTACAGAATCTCATATTTAAGTTGTCCGGCTACGCGCCCGGACTGCGCACACTAATCAAGGCTAATACAAATGAGGTTTTCAAGGCCTCAGAAGCACGGAATGGGTGATAAATAGGGGATGACCCCTTTGGGTCGTCACACACAGAAAGAGTCATAGATAGGTTCATGAAAGAGTATTTGATCACTAATGTCACAATAATCATGCATATCCTCTTTACAGGCTCACAATCAACATGACTAGAGGAATGACTTCCTATCAAATAACAAAACTAGCAATCTAGTAATTTATCACATGAAAATTTATTAGGCACTTGAATAAGAGAAGAAATAACATTTCACTCATTAGCAAGCCTCTTCTCATAAATTTCATGTCTCTTTCTACCAAGTTGGAATGCATAATCATCTATGTCATACTCAATTTCAAAAGGAAGCAAATTACTATTGCACTTGAACTTAGATAATAAAGTTAATGACTTGATATGCATCAAAATATCATCATCCACAAAAATTATAAAGTCTCCAACATAAGAAATAAGAGTATAATTCATTACCCCCAAAAATACCTCAGGTATTCTAGAAAGTCCAAGAATGTGAATAAACCAATTATACATACCATAGTTGGACTTATTTATTAATGGAACAACATCACCTTTTATTCTTTTAATCAATGGCTCTAACTTAGCAATGCCTTTAGAGAACTTCATATTGTAAACCTGTAAATAAGGATCAAAATAGTCAAAAGGTTCAATAACAAAGAAATTAACCAAGATTTTATCTTCCACCATCCAACAAGAATTGATTTCGCAAAATTCATGTTGGAATCTGATTGGATCCTTTGCTACCATCTCTTGTGCCTCACCTTCCCTTTCAAAAGGTCTTTCCACATATGACTGCACAAAATAAGAAGAACTAAAACAAGAAAGAGTTAATGGATTAGGAAGTAAAGAAACTTTTTTCTTGCTTACAATCTCTTTGGCTTTTATCACAAGACTAACTTTTTCCTCAGCCTTAGCTTCTTTTCTCTCACTAAAGTTTTTTTTTCTTTTTCATCACTCAATTCCTTATGTTTTTCTCCCTCTACCTCACTGAATTTTGTTATCTCATTGCCTTCCCTCTTTTCTTTTTCCTCAAGCTCACTTCACTTGACATCCCTTTCTCTTCACTCAACACAACTTCTCTTTTTTTTTTCTCTTGGGATAAGGACATGCACTCCCTTACTCCTCTCATTTTTTTCTCTCTCATATTTTTTCATATTCTCTTTAACAGTCTTTTCATCTTTACAATTTGTGAGGGAGTCAAAGAGTCCAAGAATGAGTTTCTTCCCATTAACCTCAAAAGGGTATCTATTTTTTTCCATGTTATATGAAGCTCTTCTGTAGACATATCATGGCTTTCCCGACAAGATATGATAATTATTCATGGGAATCACAGCACACCAGATCGCATCCTCATACCTTCTAATAGAGAATAGTAATAACACTCTTTTATCTACCTTTACTCCTCTCAACATGTAGGGTCATGTTACACCCCGTAAGTTTAACAACCTTGATATCGTTATATATATTTGATATGGTATTTTGAGTGGAATATTTTTGTAAACTAATAGTTTGAAAAATATGATTTTATATAATTATTAACATTAGTACTTTCGAATATGTTTTAAATTATACACATAATATGAGAAACATCTATGAGATTTTCTTTACTGTAAAGATATGAATTATTTTTTTCATAAGAAAAGAAGGTTATTTTTTTATCATTTTAAGAATTAAGTGTACGAAAATTCATACTCTTGTTATGTGATTAGAAAAATTACAATTTGAGAAAATATGTGCATTTTTTATATGGATATTTTATGTATTAATTTTATATGTTACCACATGACCATGATAAAAAATATATATTATAGTAAGGTGTATAAATTGTATTAAAAATAAGTAGAATTTTAAGTAATTTAAGATAATTTTTAATTATGTGAGTAATTGATTAATTACCAGATAACGAGACATTACCCAATTAACTAATAAGTGGATAATGATTAATATTGCTCACCCCACCCCATGTGGCATCTCACTATGTCTATGTATGCATGACTCTTACAATTGAGGGAAAGGTGGCATAACATAAAAAAATCCATGATTAAAGTACTTAGTCATAACAATAAAGAATTCAAGGTCTGAGTCTTCAAGCTTAAAGTACTTAGTGATAACGTTCAAAACTTCAAGTAAAGAATCAAAAAAAAAATTCAATCCTATTACAAGTCTTGTTCCATTAAATCTACAAATCTTGTTCTATTTCTGTAACGACTCGGCCGGTCGTTTCATGAGATTAGCTCTATTTCGCCCATTTCTACTTTATCATATGTTTCTTAGCATGTTTATGTTGTGTTGGGTCAGTTGGTTTGGGTTCGGAGTGGTCATGGTGAGAATTGAGACACTTAGTCTCTTAAAGTAGCCTAATAGTTGAAAATTCAAAATGAGAGTTGATTTATTGGTAAATGACCTAGGAATGCGGATTGTATGGCTAGCATAGTTTCGCTAGCTGATTTGGGACGTAGGAGTGCGTTCGGAATAAAGTTTCGATGTTCGGTGTAGAATTAGGCTTGAATTGGCGAAAGTTAGTTTTTGGCGATTTCCTGTCAATAGTGGAAAATAGGCTATCGGGTTCATAATGGAATTCCGGAAGTTAGAACAGGTTCGTAATTTCATTTTGGTTATGTGTGCAAATTTTCATTCAATCGGATGTGTTTTGGTTGGTTTCGGCATCATTGGAGAAATTTAGAAGTTTCTGTTGACCCATGTCACTGCATAGTTTTGAAGATTGACAAACGGCTGACCAGTTGAACCAGGTCCATCAGAGCACACATCTTGAACTAAATAGCTGGCACATGAACCGTATATGCTTAGGAGATGGTTGTGAATATCAAATATCAATGAACCAAGAGGTTGTCTCCTAATGCGAAAAGNACACGCACAAAAGCTAAAGTGAATCAAAGTCTGAAAGCAAAATTCCCAGAGTTATTTTGCTAGCAGAATCATTGTGCGATGCAAAGGCTACAGTTCAACTAGAAGAACCAGCTTCATCTGATTGATTATTGAGTCTAGTTTATTGTAGTAGGAGTTTTTAATATTGTATCTTTCAGCTTTCATAGAAGCAATTGTAATAGGTACGTATTGTTCAAGTTAGAGTTAACTTGAGGTGTGTAGAAATTAGCTAGGGGCTAGTTACTACAATGGGATTAGAGTTAGTCCTAGGATTACAAAAGAGTTTATTTTGTAAGTCCGTTTGGCTCAAAGTTTTAGTGAAGAGTTTGAGAAAATCCTACTGAGGAGTAGGTCGTAGTATTTTCACCTTTTGAGTCAGGTGTTTTCCACGTAAAAATCTCTATGTTTTCACTTTATTGCTTTTTATTATTTCGCAACAGTAGTAGTTGGAACACCAAGAAGAACCAGGTTCTTCTACTGAGACAGCACTCGAAAATTGGGTACCACACAAAGTAACCTATCTTCTTGTGTGGTATTGAAGTCTAAAACATCAAATGGTATCAGAGCGGGTTATCCTTGAAAGGTTAACACCTTGGAGAAGATCAAGATGAGTGCACTACCTAGAAATTGGGAAGGTCAATCAACAGCAAGTTCACCATTCTTCAATGGCCAGTACTACTCATGGTGGAAAAATAGGATGAAGGATCACCTAATTGGAGAAGACTAAGAACTCTGGGACATAGTCACTGATGGTACTCTAGCTACCATGATGAAGATTGTTGAAGGTATAGATATACCAAAGACAAGAGATGATTGCACTGCTGAGGATCTAAAGAAATGGGAGAAGAATGCAAAGCCCAAAAAGTGGCTAGTTTGTGGACTAGGTCCAGACGAGTACAGCAGAATCCAAAGTTGCACCACTGCCAAAGAGATTTGGGACACCTTGCAAGTAGCCCATGAAGGAACACCTCAGGTAAAAAGGTCAAGAGGTACTCTACTATACTCTCAGTATGAAAACTTCACTATGAAAGAAGGAGAGACTATCCAAGAGATGTACACAAGTTTCACACTCTTGACTAATGAACTGAAGTCTCTTGGAAGAATCATTCTTGAAGAGGGCAAGGTTGAGAAGATCCTAACAAGGGTCTTGCCTATTTCTTGGGAAAGCAAAATCACTGCTATCCAGGAATCCAAAAATATGGCAACCCTCAGATTGGATGAGCTAATTGGAAACCTCACTGCCTATGAATTGAGAAGGCAGACAATGAAGATGGATGGTCCAAAGAAGGAGAGGAGTCTAGCCCTAAGAATCACTGAGGAATCAGATCTGGAAGATGATGAGATGGCCATGATCACCAAAGAATTCAGAATCTCTCTCATGAGGAAGAAGGCATCTCTAGAGGAGGAAACTACAACAAAACAAAATCTCCAGAAAGACCAACCAACAAGGGATGCTATAAATGTGGTAAGACTGATCATCTCATTAAAAACTGTCCTTAGTGGGAAGTAGAATGGAAAAAAGAAAGATATGAAAGAAGGAACAGGTTCAACCCAAGACAACCACAACAAAGGCTATGGTTGCTGCTTGGGGGGAAAGTTCAGATGAAGAATCAGAAGATGGGGAGACTGAAGATCAGACGTTCATGGCAATTAGAGAATCTGACAAGGAATCACATGAAGAACCAGAGGTAAGTATCTCTCATCATAAAAACAAAGTAAAGTTCCTTTCTAACGAAAAACTCTCTGAGTTGCTACTTGATTTCATAGATGATTCTGAGGAAACAACCAAAGAGAAGGATCAACTATCTAAAGAATGTGTAATGCTAAAAGCAAAGTGCATAAACCTGGAAATCAGAGTCAGTGAAANATGGGAAAATTAAAATATAAGATGTATGCCAAGGACGAACAAATAAGAACTCTTAATGAAGAACTTGGCAAAGTCAAACATGAATTAGATCGAACTTGTAAATAGAATAAATCCTCTGACGCCTTGATATGGCTTCAAGAGAATCATAGTAGAAACAGGCTTTGGAAGTCAATTTCCCAAGTGGGATCCCAAAAAAAAGTATCTCACTCTTCCTGAGAATAAAATATGCACCCATTGTGGTAAGACTAGGCACTACAAATATGAGTGTACTGCAAAAGAGCAGGCCAGTCAAAAAAATGAGAGGTTTGTAAAAGGGAAAAACTGGCTGCCAAATCTGGCCAGAAAAAATTTGATTCATCCATTCTCTCATAGAAAAAGACCCAAACTAGTTTGGGTTCTTAAAACTAACCTTTGATTCTTTTTGTAGGTTCAAGTGAGAGGAAGCAGCCAGATTTGGTATTTGGATAGTGACTGCTCAAAGCATATGACTGGGAACATGGAACAGTTCCTTTCACTTGAAAGTCTCAAAGGAGGAAATGTCTCCTTTGGAAAAGGAAATAAAGGTGAAATCATTGGGGTTCGTAAGGTAGGTAAGGATGATACACGATCTATGGAACATGTGTATCTAATAGGTGGCTTGAAATATAGCATGATCAGTGTATCACAACTGTGTGACAGAGNTTTTGTGATTAACCTGCTTACTGACAAGATTGTTTTGCAGGGAAAAAGAATGAATAACATCTATGTCATAGATTTGTCCACACTGTCTGAAAATGAACTCACTTGTCTAAGTGTGTTGGACAGTGATCCCCTCCTGTGGCACAAACGACTTGGTCATGCAAGTCTAACTCAGCTTAACAAACTAGTCTCTAAGGACTTAGTGGTAGGACTTCCTAACATTAAGTTCAAGGAAGAAAAAGTTTGTGAGGCATGTGCCAGGGGGAAGCAGGTAAGGTCCCTTTCAAAAGTAAGAAAATAGCCAGTACCACCAGGACGTTGGAACTGGTTCATATGGATCTATGTGGTCCTATGAGAACTTTGAGTAGATGTGGTAAGAGATATGTGATGGTGCTAGTTGATGATTTTTCAAGGTTCACTTGGACCTTATTTGTGACGACCCAAAGGGTCATCACCTATGTTGTTACCCATCCCATACTTCCGAGGCCTTGAAAACCTCATTTGTATTGGCCTCAATTTGCGTGCGGAGTCTAGGCGCGTAGTCGGACAGCTTAAATATGAGATTCTGTTAAAAATGCTTAGATGTGATATTAAAATGAATAAATTTGACTTCGGTCAATATTTTAGATAAACAGACCCGGACCCGTGATTTGACAGTCCCGAAGGGTCCGTAGGAAAATATGGGACTAGGCGTATGCCCGGAATCGAATTTCGAGGTCCCAAGCCCGAGAAATGAATATTTGAGTAAAATTGTTTTCTGAAAATATTTAAGGAAATTGAAAATGAAATTTGATTTGAAAGTGATGGTATCGAGCCCATATTTTGGTTCCGGCACCCGGTACATGTCTTATATATGCTTTGAGCACATTCTGTAAAGTTTGGTTGAAATCGGATGTCGTTTGATGTGTTTCGGACTTAAAATGGAAAATTTGATGTTTTATGAAACTTGATAGAATTCATGGATTTTGAGGCTTAATTCGATGTATATGATGTTATTTTGGCGATTTGATCGTGCGGATAAGTTCATAGGATGTTTTTGAGGTAGTGTGTATATTTGGTTTGGAGCCCCGAGGGCTCGGGTGAGTTTCGAATAGGCCACGGATTGAATTTTTGAACTTAGAGTCTGCTGGTGTTATGTTCAGGCTTCGCAAATGCGAACAATGCACTAGCTGGCAGTGCTCGCAAATGCGAAGCCAGCATCGCAAATGTGAAGGTGCACTGGTTGCAAAGTGATCGCAAATGCGAAGTCCCTCCTCGTGCACAGTGATTGCAAATGCGAAGTATTCTTCGCAATTCCCATGCAGGGGTGTTCGCAATTGTGATGCCAACCAGTGGCCTACACTGTACAAAACCGAGATTTTTCTTCATATTTCATATTTTCTAAAACTCAACACTCTTAGGCGATTTTTCCAAAGAACAAGACTCTTCCAAATCAGTTGTAAGTGGTTTTTACTCATTTCTTTTCAATCATTAACATCATTTAACATGTTTTCATCATTTAACATGTTTTCAACTTAAAATCAAAGACTTTCATGGGTGAAATTTGGTGAATTGGGTAGAACTTAGGTTTTTCATAAATTGGGATTTGAGTGGGTGATTGATATCCAATTTGAGAGATTTTTATATGGCTAGACTCGTGAGAGTACGAGGGTTCTGAAAATATACAATTTACCCGACTCTGGTATGCTGGACTGAAGGGCGTTTTGGTCATTTCACCTAATTTCGCGTCGTAACTTTGAATTGAATAGTAGAATCAGTTGCATGAGATGTTAATTACGGTATGAAATTTATTTGAATAGATTCGGGCAATTTGGAGTCGGATTCTAATGGCAAACATGTGGTTTCGGGTTGATTGCTATACTTCGGACCCGAGGTAACTGTCTGGTCTAACCTTAGCTTGAGGGAATAGGAGTTGAGTCTTGTTTTCTACTTGCTAATTGTAGAGTACGATGTATAGGCATGGTGACGAGTATCTATACATTGGCGTCTAGCATGACCGTGAGTCCTTATATTGTGAATATTCTGGTTTTGTGGTAATTTCCATGTTTAATTGATGATTTCTATATGTTGTGAAGAATATGCGGAGGGAATTGTATCTTGTAAACTTTGTTGGAGCATTGGCTCAAATTGTAATGAATAATGAAGAGATATGAGATAGTATGTCTTTCGAGCATTTGCTCAAATTGTGAATTGAATAATGAAGAAATATGAGATAGTATGTCTTTGGAGCATTGGCTCAAATTGTGAATTGAATAATGAAGAGATATGAGATAGTATGTCTTTGGAGCGTTGGCTCAACTTGTAAATTGAATAATGAGGAAATATGAGATATTATATTCTTTGGAGCATTGGCTCAATTTGTGAATTGAATAATGAGGAAATATGAGATATTACATCCTTTGGAGCATTAGCTCAGATTGTAACACGAACGATGAAGGTTTATGAAACAATTGCGTCCTTTGGAGAATTGGCTCAAGTACTAGAATAAATCACAGAAATGAAAGTGAAAGTACGAGAAAGAGTTATTGAAATATACCCTTGTCGGGTCATTGTTGCTTTTGATATTGTTCCCTTGCCGGGATTTCTATTTCTATTCTGTTTACTTCCTTGCCCTTGGTTGTGATTGTTGTTTGGGTGAGGAAGAGTGTTAAAGCACGAAGGGTGATGTCGTGCACTTGTCTTGGTAAGAATGAGAGTAAAGCACTAAGGGTGATGTCGTGAACTTGTCTTGATAAGAATGAGAGTAAAGCACGAAGGGTGATACTGTGCACTTGTCTTGGTGAGAATGAGAGTAAAGCACGAAGGGTGATGCCGTGCATTGTTTGATATTGTCTCCCTTGTTGGGATGTTGAGATTACTGTATTGTTCCCTTGCCGGGATTTAATTGTTTAATTGATGTTCCCTTACCGGGATTTCTATTCTATTCTGTTTACTCCCTTGCCCTTGTTTGTGATTGTTCTTTGGGTAAGGAAGAGTGATAAAGCACGAAGGGTGATGTCGTGTCGTACGATGAACCATTCCATATCATATTCATTTATTATATAGTGAGGGAAGAGAGTAAAAGCACGAAGGGTGATGTCGTGCCATGATTCACATTAATTACATTATACATTATATAGTGAGGACGAGAGTAAAAGCACGAAGGGTGATGCCGTGCAAGTTTGTGATTTCTTGTCCTTATTGATATGTTGGCTTTGACGTTCTTTTCCCTATTGAGATTTCCTATATGAGACTGTTATCTCCCCACAGCATGTTCCCCTTCCTTTATTAATTGTTTTCTCCCTATATTTCTTATTCGTTGTATATATGTATATCTATTTATTTGAACTGTACAGGTTTATTTGGTAGTCTGGTTCTAGCCTCGTCACTACTTCACCGAGGTTAGGCTAGGCACTTACTCAGTACATGGGGTCAGTTGCACTGATGCTACACCTGCACTTCTTTATGTTGTGCAGATTACGCAGCCGGACCCGGAGGACATCATTAGTGGGAGTGTCTTCCGCTCATCATAGAGGCTTCAAGGTATACCCGCCGGCGTTCGTGGGACTTGGCGTCTCTTCTATCCCCTTGTCTACGATTCTGTCTTATTTTTCCTTTAGTTTCAAAGGCAGACATGTACTTCCTTTCGGACTTGTATTTAGCACTCTTAGACAGTTCGTGAGTTTGTGACTCCAGGTTTTGGGAAATTTATGCGTTGTTGTATTATGTTATCCTTATTTAGCTTGAAACCACATTTTTATTCCGCTGTTAAATAGTGAATCGTTTAGTTTATCCTATTAAATTGGTGTTAATTTGCTAGTTTATTTATATACATTGGCTTGTCTAGCGGGATCAACGTTAGACGGCATCACGGCCCGATGGAGGGATTTCGGGGCGTCACAAGTTGGTATCAGAGTACTAGGTTACTTAGGTCTCACAATTCACGGAAAACTTGGTAGAGTTTGAGGGATCGATACGGAGACGTCTGTACTTATCCCCTAGAGGCTGCAAAGTTAGGATGACTCCATATTTCTTTTCTTCTCTATCGTGCACTATGATTCCTAGTACTGATTGAGTTTCTATTCTATTCTCTCGCAGATAGCGAGGACGCGTGCTTCCCTTGGTTCCGCTCAGCAGCCTGACACTCCTGCTACAGCTCCTAATCGGGGTCGAGGTCGAGGACGAGGTCGTGCTAGAGGCCAAGGCCGGGTCCGGGTTCAGCCTAGAGCAGCAGCCCCACTGGAGGACCCTCAGGTCGAGTCTGACAAGGAGGTCCCAGTTCCGGCAGTCCCAGTTGGACCAGCTCAGGTCCCAGAGGGGTTCATAGCTACCGAGTGCTTCAGGATTCCCTTGTCCGTCTAGTCGGACTCATGGAGAATGTAGCACAGGCGGGTCTTCTTCCTACTGCACCATCCGTCTCTCAGGATGGGAGAGGTGCCCAGACTCCTGCCGCCCGCGTGCCAGAGCAGCTAGCTCCACAGTCTCAGACTCCGGCACCTCAGCCAGCCGGAGTAGCTCAGTCGGGTATTGCAGCACCGGTAGTAGAGGGAGCAGCTATGTCAGCATATGCTTTGTAGAGACTTGACAGGTTCACTAAGTTATTCATTGCTACTTTTATTGGTTCACCATCAGAGGACCCCTAGGATTATTTGGATAGCTTCCATGAGGTTCTTCGGAATATGGGCATAGTGGAGTCCAACGGAGTTGACTTCGCTACTTTTCGGTTATCGGGCGCAGCCAAGAGTTGGTGGAGAGATTATTGCTTAGCCAGACCAGCTGGATCTACACCTTTGACTTGGACTCAGTTCTCAGAAGTATTTCTGGTGAAGTTCTTTCCCATTACTCAGAGAGAGGACCTTCGGAGACAGTTAGAGCGTCTCCAGCAGGGATTTATGGCAGTCACTCAGTATGAGGCCAGATTCATCACTCTAGCCCGACATGCTCTCATGGTACTTCCCACTGATCGGGAGAGGGTTCAGAGATTTATTGAGGGATTGGCCCGGCTTATCAGACTTCAGATGGCTAGAGAGTTAGGTACAGACATATTGTTCCAGGATGCGGCCAATGTGGCCAGGAGGATTGAGATGATTCTGTCACAGGGTGGTGGTCAGGGGGATGACAAGAGACCCCGTCATTTCGGTCATTTCAGTGGAGCCTCATCTAGAGGCAGGGATTCTGCAGGCAGAGGTCATCCTCCCAGACCCTTTCAGTCAGCTCTCCAGGTTTCCCATGGTGCTTCAGGCGGTCGTGGTCCTCAGACGCACTATTCTGATCAGCAGCCTTACAGTGCACCGCCGTTTCAGAGTTTTCGGGGTGGTCATTCAGGTCGACAGGGTCAGATTCAGTTCCCTCAGCAGCCGAGGTTATGTTACACTTGTGGCGATCTGGGTCACCTTGCAAGATTTTTCCCTCGAGCATCAGGTAGTTCTCAGCATCGTGGTTCCCGTGCCATGGTACAGGCACCAGGTGTTCCACAGCATACCCATCCAGCTAGAGGTGGGGGTAGAGGTGCTAGAGGTGGAGATAGAGGTCATAAAGGTGGAGCTCAGGCCGTCATAGGTGGAGGCCAGACAGCAGTCGGCCGTCCCAAAGATGTGGTTCAGGATGGTGGGGCCCAGCCCCGATGTTATGCTCTTCCAGCCAGGCCAGAGGCTGAATCTTCAGATGCAGTTATTATAGGTACTATTCAGGTTTGTGATATAGATGCTTCATTACTGTTTGACCCAGGGTCTACGTATTCGTATGTGTCCTCTTATTTTGCACCATACCTAGTCATGCCTAGTGATCCATTGAGTATTCCTGTTTATGTATCTACACCAGTGGGTGATTCTATCGTGGTCGATCGTGTCCATCGTTCTTGTGTGGTGGTGATTGGGGGTCTTGAGACCCGTGTTGATTTGTTGCTTTTGGGTATGGTCGACTTTGATGTTCTACTGGGGATGGACTGATTATCCCCATATCATGCCATCTTGGATTGTCAGATTTGCCCCGTTTGGAGTGGAAAGGAACTCCTGGTCATTCTGCCCGAAGTTTTATTTCGTACATGAAGGCTCGGCGTATGGTCGAGAAGGGGTGTTTGGCTTATTTGGCTTATGTGCACGATTCCAGTGTTGAGGTTCCCTCTATTGATTAGGTACCCGTGGTTCGTTAGTTTCCTGAGGTTTTCCCTGCAGACCTGTCGGGGATGCCACCCGACAGGGACATTGACTTATGCATTGATCTGGCTCCGGGCACCTAGCCTATTTCTATTCTGCCATACCGCATGGCCCCGCTAGAGTTGAAAGAGTTGAAGGAACAGTTGTAGGATTTGCTTGGGAAGGGTTTCATTAGACCCAGTGTTTCCCCTTGGGGTGCTCCAGTATTGTTTGTGAAGAAAAAGGATGGTTCGATGAGGATGTGCATTGATTACCGGCAACTGAACAAGGCTACAATCAAGAATAAGTACTCGCTGCCGAGGATTGATGATTTGTTCGATCAGCTTCAGGGTGCCAGGGTATTTTTGAAGATAGACTTGAGATCTGGCTACCATCAGTTGAGGATTAGAGCATCCGATGTCCCTAAGACAACTTTCCGCACTTGGTATGGGCATTACGAGTTTTTAGTCATGTTGTTTGGGTTGACAAATTTCCCAGCAGCTTTTATGGATTTGATGAACCGAGTGTTCAGGCCTTATTTGGACTCGTTCGTGATAGTCTTTATTGACGATATATTAATATACTCCCGCAGTCAGGAGGAGCACGAGCAGCATCTCAGAGTGGTTCTTCAGACTCTGAAGGATAGTCAGCTTTATGCAAAGTTTTCAAAGTGTGAGTTCTGGTTGAACTCAGTTGCATTCCTGGGTCATGTCGTGTCAGCAGAGGGCATTCAGGTTGACTCGAAGAAGATTGAGGCAGTAAAGAACTGGCCTAGACCAGCATCAGCTACAGAGATTTGGAGTTTCTTGGGATTGACAGGCCATTATCGTTGGTTCATGGAGGGGTTCTCATCTATTGCAGCCCCAATGACCAGGTTGACCGAGAAGGGTGCTCATTTCAGATAGTCGGACGAGTGTGAGACGAGCTTTCATAGGCTCAAGACAGCTCTGACTTGGTGCAGTATTGATGAAGGATGGCAAGGTCATTGCTTATGCTTCGAGGTAGTTGAAAATTGATGAGAAGAACTATCCAGTGCATGATTTGGAGTTGGCATCCATTGTCCACGCATTGAATATTTGGAGGCACTACCTGTATGGCGTGGCGTATGAGGTGTTCACTGATCATAAGAGTCTTCAATACTTGTTCAAGCAAAAGGAGTTGAATTTGAGGCAGAGAAGATGGTTGGAGCTGTTGAAGGATTATGATATTACCATCTTATATCACCCGGGGAAGGCCAATGTGGTGGCCGATGCTTTGAGTAGGAAGTCAGCTAGTATGGGCGGTCTTGCATTTATTCCGGTCAGTCAGAGGCCGCTTGCTTTGGATGTTCAGGATTTGGCCAATCGATTTGTGAGGTTGGATATTTCTGAGCCTAGTCGAGTGTTGGCTTGTACGGTTGCTCGTTCTTCATTATTGGAGCGTATCCGTGATCGGCAATTTGATGATCCCCATTTGTTTGTCCTTAGGGACACGGTGCAGCGCGGAGGTGCCAAGCAGGTGACCTTAGATGATGATGGTGTTTTGAGATTGCAGGGGCGAGTTTGTGTGCCCAATGTTGATAATATTCGAGAGTTGATTTTAGAGGAGGCCCATCGTTCTCGGTACTCTATTCATCCGGGCGCCGCGAAGATGTATCAGGATTTGCGGCAGCATTATTGGTGGCGTAGAATGAAGAAGGATATTGTGGCATACGTGGCGCGGTTGTTTGAATTGTCAGCAGTCCTAGTTGGACCAGCTCATGTCCAATGTTAAATAGTGAATCGTTTAGTTTATCCTATTAAATTGGTGTTAATTTGCAAGTTTATTTATATATGTTGGCTGTATAGCGGGTTCAACATTAGACGCCATCACGGCCCGATGGAGGGATTTCGGGGTGTGACAAGTTGGTATCAGAGCACTAGGTTACTTAGGTCTCACAACTCACGGACAACTTGGTAGAGTCTGAGGGATTGGTACGGAGACGTCTGTACTTATCCCCTAGAGGCTGCAAAGTTAGGATGACTCCATATTTCTTTTCTTCTCTATCGTGCGTTATGATTCCGAGTACTGATTGAGTTTCTATTCTATTCTCTCGTAGATGGCGTGGACGTGTGCTTCCCTTGGTTCCGTTCAGCAGCCTGACACTCCTTCTACAGCTCCTAATCGAGATCGAGGTCGAGGAAAAGGTCGTGCTAGACGCCGAGGTCGGGGCCGGGCTCAGCCTAGAGCAGCAGCCCCAGTGGAGGACCCTCAGGTCGAATCTGACGAGGATGTCCCAGTTCAAGCAGTCCTAGTTGGACCAGCTCAGGTCCAATGTTAGAGCATTGGCTCAAACTGTAACGAATAATGAAGAGATATGAGATAGTATGTCTTTCGAGCATTGGATCAAATTGTGAATTGAATAATGAAGAAATATGAGATAGTACGTCTTTGGAGAATTGGCTCAAATTGTGAATTGAATAATGAAGAGACATGAGATAGTATGTCTTTGGAGCGTTGGCTCAACTTGTGAATTGAATAATGAGGAAATATGAGATATTACATTCTTTGGAGCATTGGCTCAATTTTTGAATTGAATAATGAGGAAATATGAGATATTACATTCTTTGGAGCATTGGCTCAATTTTTGAATTGAATAATGAGGAAATATGAGATATTACATCCTTTGGAGCATTGGCTCAAATTGTAACACGAACGATGAAGGTTTATAAAACAATTGCGTCCTTTGGAGAATTGGCTCAAGTACTAGAATAAATCATGGAAATGAAAGTGAAAGTACGAGAAAGAGTTATTGAAATATACCCTTGCCGGGTCATTGTTGCTTTTGATATTGTTCCCCTGCCGGGATTTAATTGTTTTAATTGATTGTCCCTTGCCGGGATTTCTATTTCTATTTTGTTTACTTCCTTGCCCTTGGTTGTGATTGTTATTTGGGTGAGGAAGAGTGTTAAAGCACGAAGGGTGATGTCGTGCACTTGTCTTGGTAAGAATGAGAGTAAAGCACGAAGGGTGATGTCGTGCACTTGTCTTGGTAAGAATGATATTAAAGCACGAAGGGTGATACTGTGCACTTGTCTTGGTGAGAATGAGAGTAAAGCACGAAGGGTGATTCCGTGCATTGTTTGATATTGTCTCCCTTGTTGGGATGTTGAGATTACTGTATTGTTCCCTTGCCGGGATTTAATTGTTTAATTGATGTTCCCTTGCCGGGATTTCTATTCTATTCTGTTTACTCCCTTGCCCTTGTTTGTGATTGTTGTTTGGGTAAGGAAGAGTGATAAAGCACGAAGGGTGATGCCGTGTCGTACGATGAACCATTCCATACCATATTCATTGATTATACAGTGAGGGAAGAGAGTAAAAGTACGAAGGGTGATGTCGTGCCATGATTCACATTGAATACATTATACATTGCATAGTGAGGACGAGAGTAAAAGCACGAAGGGTGATGCCGTGCAAGTTTGTGATTTCTTGTCCTTATTAATATGCTGGCTGTGACGTTCTTTTCCCTATTGAGATTTCCTATATGAGACTGTTATCTCCCCACAGCATGTTCGCCTTCCTTTATTAATTGTTTTCTCCCTATATTTCTTATCCGTTGTATATATGTATATCTATTTATTTGAACTTCACAGGTTTATTTGGTAGTCTGGTTCTAGCCTCGTCACTACTTCGCCGAGGTTAGGCTAGGAACTTACTCAGTACATGGGGTCGGTTGTACTGATGCTACACCTGTACATCTTTATGTTGTGCAGATTACNCGTGCCATGATTTACATTGATTACATTATACATTGCATAGTGAGGACGAGAGTAAAAGCACGAAGGGTGATGCCGTGCAAGTTTGTGATTTCTTGTCCTTATTAATATGCTGGCTGTGACGTTCTTTTCCCTATTGAGATTTCCTATATGAGACTGTTATCTCCCCACAGCATGTTCGCCTTCCTTTATTAATTGTTTTCTCCCTATATTTCTTATCCGTTGTATATATGTATATCTATTTATTTGAACTTCACAGGTTTATTTGGTAGTCTGGTTCTAGCCTCGTCACTACTTCGCCGAGGTTAGGCTAGGAACTTACTCAGTACATGGGGTCGGTTGTACTGATGCTACACCTGTACATCTTTATGTTGTGCAGATTACGCAGCCGGACCCGGAGGACATCATTAGTGGGAGTGTCTTCCAGCTCATCATAGAGTCTTCAAGGTATACCCGCCGGCGTTCGTGGGCCTTGGAGTCTCTTCTATCCCCTTGTCTTCGATTCTGTCTTGTTTTTCCTTTAGTTTCAAAGGCATACATGTACTTCCTTTCGGACTTGTATTTAGCACTCTTAGACAGTTCGTGAGTGTGTGACTCCAGGTTTTGGGAAATTTACGCGTTGTTGTATTATGTTATCCTTATTTAGCTTGAAACCTCATTTTTATTCCGTTGTTAAATAGTGAATCGTTTAGTTTATCCTATTAAATTGGTGTTAATTTGCAAGTTTATTTGTATACGTTGGATTGTCTAGCGGGTTCAACGTTAGACGCCATCACGACCCGATGGAGGATTTCGGGGCGTGACAAGTTGGTATCAGAGCACTAGGTTACTTAGGTCTCACAACTCACGGACAACTTGGTAGAGTCTAAGGTATCGGTACGGAGACGTCTGTACTTATCCCCTAGAGGCTGCAAAGTTAGGATGACTCCATATTTCTTTTCTTCTCTATCGTGCGTTATGATTTCGAGTACTGATTGAGTTTCTATTCTATTCTCTCGTAGATGGTGAGGACGTGTGCTTTCCTTGGTTACGCTCAGTAGCCTGACATTCCTGCTACAGCTCCTAATCGGGGTCGAGGTCGAGGATGAGGTCGTGCTAGAGGCCGAGGCCGGGGCCGGGGCCGAGCTCAGCCTAGAGCAGCAGCCCTAGTGGAGGACCCTCAGGTCGAATCTGACGAGGATGTCCCAGTTTCGGCAGTCCTAGTTGGGAATAAGGGCAAGCTTAGCCCTAGATTCATTGGTCTGTTTGAGATTCTTGATCGAGTGGGAGAGCTGGCTTATAGGCTTGCATTGCCGCCTAGCTTATCAGCCGTGCATCCAGTTTTTCATGTATCTATGCTTCGGAGGTATCACGGCGATCCAGCCCACGTGTTAGATTTCAGTACTGTCCAGTTGGAAAAGGACTTATCTTATGAGGAGGAGCCGGTAGCTCTTTTAGACCGGCAGATTCGTCAGTTGAGATCCAAGAGTTTCCCTTCCGTTCGTGTTCAGTGGAGGGGTCAGTCTCCTGAGGCATCGACCTGGGAGTCCGAGTCCGATATGCGGAGCCATTACCCTCATTTATTTTCCCACTCAGGTACTTCCTTCCTCTGTCCGTTCGAGGATGAACGGTTGTTTTACAGGTGGAGAATGTGACGACCCAAAAGGTCATCACCTATGTTGTTACCCATCCCGTACTTCCGAGGCCTTGAAAACCTCATTTGTATTGCCTCGATTTGCATGCGTAGTCAGGGTGCGTAGTCTGGGTGCGTAGCCGGACAGCTTAAATATGAGATTCTGTGAAAAATGCTAAGATGTGATATTAAGATGAATAAATTTGACTTCGGTCAATATTTTGGGGAAAAGGGCCCGGGCCCGTGATTTGATGGTCCCGGAGGGTCCGTAGAAAAATATGGGACTTGGGCGTATGCCCGGAATCAAATTCCGAGATCCCAAGCCCGAGAAATGGATTTTTGAGTAAAATTATTTTCTGAAAATATTTAAGGAAATTAAAAATGAAATTTGATTAGAAAGTGATGGTATCGGGCCCGTATTTTGGTTCCGGCACCCGGTACAGGTCTTATATATGCTTTGAGCACTTTCTGTAAAGTTTGGTTGAAATCGGATGTTGTTTGATGTGTTTCGGACTTAAAATGGAAAATTTTATGTTTTATGAAACTTGATAGAATTCATGGATTTTGAGGCTTAACTCGATGTATATGATGTTATTTTGGCGATTTGATCGTGCGGATAAGTTCATAGGATGTTTTTTAGGCAGTGTGTATATTTGGTTTGGAGCCCCGAGGGCTCGGGTGAGTTTCGGATAGGCCACGGATTGCATTTTTGAACTTAGAGTCTGCAGGATGCGAACAGTGCACTGGCTGGCAGTGCTCGCAAATGCGAAGGTGCACTGGTTGCATAGTGATCGCAAATGCGAAATCCCTCCTCCTGCACAGTGATCCCAAATGCGAAGTATTCTTCGCAATTCCCATGCAGGGGTGTTCGCAATTGCGAACACATGTTCGCAATTGCGAACACTTGTTCGCAATTGCGATGCCAACCAGTGGCCTGCACTGTACAAAACCGAGATTTTTCTTCATATTTCATATTTTCTCAAACTCAACACTCTTAGGCGATTTTTCCAAAGAACAAGACTCTTCCAAATCAGTTGTAAGTGGTTTCTACTCATTTCTTTTCAATCATTAACATCATTTAACATGTTTTCTACTTAAAATCAAAGATTTTCATGGGTGAAATTTGGTGAATTGGGTAGAACTTAGGTTTTTCATAAATTGGGATTTGAGTGGGTGATTGACATCCGATTTGAGAGATCTTTATATGGCTAGACTCGTTAGAGTACGAGGGTTCTGAAAATGTACAATTTACCCGACTCTGGTATGCTGGCCTGAGGGCCGTTTTGGTCATGTCACCTAATTTCGTGTCGTAACCTTGAATTGAATAGTAGAATCAGTTGCATGATATGTTAATTACAGTATGAAATTTATTTGAATAGATTCGGGCTATTTGGAGTCGGATTCTTGTGGCAAACGTGTGATTTCGGGTTAAATGCTATACTTCGGACCCGAGGTAAGTATTCGGTCTAACCTTAGCTTGAGGGAATAGGAGTTTAGTCTTGTTTGCTACTTGCTAATTGTAGAGTACGATGTATAGGCATGGTGACGAGTAGATATACATTAGCGTCTAGCATGACCGTGAGTCCTTATATTGTGAATATTCTGGTTTATTGGTAATTTCCATTTTTAATTGATGATTTCAATATGTTGTGAAGAATATGTGGAGGGAATTGTATCATGTAAACTCTGTTGGAGCATTGGCTCAAATTGTAACGAATAATGAAGAGATATGAGATAGTATGTCATTCGAGCATTGGCTCAAATTGTGAATTGAATAATGAAGAAATATGAGATAGTATGTCTTTGGAGCATTGGCTCAAATTGTGAATTGAATAATGAAGAGATATGAGATAGTATGTCTTGGGAGCGTTGGCTCAACTTGTGAATTGAATAATGAGGAAATATGAGATATTACATTCTTTGGAACATTGGGTCAATTTGTGAATTGAATAATGAGGAAATATGAGATACTACATCCTTTGGAGCATTGGCTCAAAGGCTCAGATTGTAACACGAACGATGAAGGTTTATGAAACAATTGCGTCCTTTGGAGCATTGGCTCAAGTAATAGAATAAATCACGGAAATGAAAGTGAAAGAACGAGAAAGAGTTATTGAAATATACCCTTGCCGAGTCATTGTTGCTTTTGATATTGTTCCCCTGCCGGGATTTAATTGTTTTAATTGATTGTCCCTTGCGGGGATTTCTATTTCTATTCTGTTTACTTCCTTGCCTTTGGTTGTGATTGTTGTTTGGGTGAGGAAGAGTGTTAAAGCAAGAAGGGTGATGTCGTGCACTTGTCTTGGTAAGAATGAGGGTAAAGCACGAAGGGTGATGATGTGCACTTGTTTTGATAAGAATGAGAGTAAAGCACGAAGGGTGATGTCGTGCACTTGTCTTGGTGAGAATGAGAGTAAAGCACGAAGGATGACGCCGTGCATTGTTTGATATTGTCTCCCTTGTTGGGATGTTGAGATTACTGTATTATTCCTTTGCCGGAATTTAATTGTTTAATTGGTGTTCCCTTGCCGGGATTTCTATTCTATTCTATTTACTCCCTTGCCATTGTTTGTGATTGCTCTTTAGGTAAGAAAGAGTGATAAAGCACGAATGGTGATGCCGTACACTGTGAGGAAAGAGTGTAAAGCACGAAGGGTGATGTCGTGTCGTACGATAAACCATTCCATACCATATTCATTGATTATACAGTGAGGGAAGAGAGTAAAAGTACGAAGGGTGATGTCGTGCCATGATTCACATTGATTACATTATACATTGCATAGTGAAGACGAGAGTAAAAGCACGAAGGGTGATGTCGTACAAGTTTGTGATTTCTTGTCCTTATTGATATGCTGGCTTTGACTTTCTTTTCCCTATTGAGATTTCCTATATGAGACTGTTATCTCCCCACAGCATGTTCCCCTTCCTTTATTAATTATTTTCTCCCTATATTTCTTATCTGTTGTATATATGTATATCTATTTATTTGAACTGCACAGGTTTATTCGGTAGTCTGGTTCTAGCCTCGTCATTACTTCGTCGAGGTTAGGCTAGTCACTTACTCAGTACATGGGGTCGGTTGTACTGATGCTACACCTGCACTTCTTTATGTTGTGCAGATTACGCAGCCGGACCCGGAGGACATCATTAGTGGGAGTGTGTTCCAGCTCATCATAGAGGCTTCAAGGTATACCCACCGGCGTTCGAGGGCCTTGGCGTCTCTTCTATCCCCTTGTCTTCGATTCTGTCTTGTTTTTCCTTTAGTTTCAAAGGCAGACATGTACTTCCTTTCGGACTTGTATTTAGCACTCTTAGACAGTTCGTGAGTTTGTGACTCCAGGTTTTGGGAAATTTACGTGTTGTTGTATTATGTTATCCTTCTTTAGCTTGAAACCACATTTTTATTCCGTTGTAAAATAGTGAATCGTTTAGTTTATCCTATTAAATTGGTGTTAATTTGCTAGTTTATTTATATACGTTGGCTTGTCTAGCGGGTTCAACGTTAGACGCCATCACGGCCCGATAGAGGGATTTCGGGGCGTGACATTATTCCTGGCATTTAAGGATGAAGCATTTGATATGTTCACCTCATTTTTCAAGAAAACTCAAAATCAATTAGGACATCAACTGGCATCAATAAGATCTAACCATGGTACTGAATTTGAGAATGCTAAGTTTGCTGAGTTCTGTGATGAACATGATGTTAATCATAACTTTTCTGCTCCTAGAACCCCACAGCAAAATGAAGTTGTTGAAAGAAAAAACATAACTCTTGAAGACATGGCAAGAACCATGCTCCTATATAGCAAACTACCTTACAGCTTCTGGGTTGAAGCAATAAATACTGCTTGTTACATAATCAATATATGCATGACCAGACCTCTGGTAGAGAAAACTCCTTATGAATTACTTAAAGGGAGAAAGCCCAACACATCCCACTTTATGGCTTTTGGATGCAAGTGTTTTGTACATAATAATGGCAAAGATTCCCTAGGAAAATTTGACCCCAGAAGTGATGAGGGAGTATTCTTGGGATATTCATCACATAGTAAAGCTTATAAAGTGTATAATAAAAGAACTATGTGTGTAGAAGAAAGTATACATATTGTCTTTGATGAAACTAACATTCTTGCTGAGAGACAGGAACTTGAAGATGAGGAGCTTGGACTGGTAAGAAGCAGTGATCACACTGAAGCAAGCATGAAAGGTAGAACAGGTGATTGAACAGGTTCAACTACCCCAAGCATCATGACAGGGGGGAATTCAACATATGCAACCTAGCCCTGATCCTACTCTAGAGCAATAAGACATCATGGAATCATCTAGGAATGAAAAAATGGTACTTAAGCCACACAGATATCAGAGTTCTCACCCTCTTGATAACATCATAACAGATTTGGCATCAGGAATCAAAACAAGATCATCCCTGAAAAATCTGTGTGCGTTTGATGCCTTTCTATCCATGATCGAACCAAATAACATTGGGGAAGCCCTATAAGATGCTGATTGGGTAAATGCCATGCAAGAAGAGCTGAATCAGTTTGAAAGAAGTCAAGTATGGAACTTGGTACCCAGGCCACTAGATAGATCTGTAATTGGCACCAAGTGGGTCTTCAGGAACAAGCTCGATGAGGATGGAACTGTTACAAGGAATAAGGCAAGATTAGTTGTTCAAGGATAGTCAAGAAGAAGGAATTGATATGATGAGACCTTTGCCCCTCTGGCAAGACTGGAGGCAATCAGACTTCTTATAGCATTTGCTGCACACATGGAATTCACTCTTCATCAGATGGATGTTAAGAGTGCCTTTCTAAATGGCTATTTGAAGAAAGATGTATTTGTCAAGCAGCCTCCAGGTTTTGAAAGCACGGAGTCACCTGACCACGTATACAAACTCGGCAAGGCTCTATATGGTCTCAGACAGGAACCAAAAGCATGGTACGAACGATTATCAAAATTCCTGCTAGAACATGGTTACAAACGAGGAAAAATTCATAGTACCTTGTTCTTAAGGGAAAAGGGTAAGGATCTCCTGGTTGTGCAAATATATGTGGATGATATCATATTTGGAGCGACTTCTGAAAAATTGAGCAAGGAATTTGCTATGCTAATGGGAAGTGAGTTTGAGATGAGCATGATGGGTGATCTAAACTTTTTCTTAGTCTTGCAAATTAGGCAAAACCCAAATGGAACAATGATCCACCAACAAAAGTATGTGAAAGAATTGCTCAAGAAGTTTAAAATGGAAGACTCAAAAGAAATAGACACTCCCATAGCCACAACTACAAAATTGGATGTGGATGAACCTGGTTCATCTGTTGATCAGAAGCTATATAGAGGGATGATTGGGTCTCTATTGTATCTCACTGCCAGCAGACCTGATATTGTGTTCAGCGTGGGATTGTGTGCTAGGTTTTAGGCAAATTCAAAGGATTCCCACCTCACTGCAGTAAAGAGAATTTTGAGATATTTGAAAGGCACCACTGATTTATGCCTTTGGTATCCTAAAGGTAGTAATTTCAACCTTGTAGGATATGTTGATGCTGATTATGCAGGATTCCTAGTTGACAGTAAAAGTACTTCAGGTATGGCTCACTTTTTGGGTTCATGCCTTGTGTCTAGGGCTACCAAGAAACAAAATCCAGTAGTCTTGTCTACTGTTGAGGCTGAATATGTGGATGCAGCCTCATGTTGTGCCCAGTTGTTATGGATCAAACAACAACTCATGGACTTTGGTATTGATGTGGTATGCATTCCTATTTTTTGTGATAACACTAGTGCTATTAGTATGACGAAGAACCTGGTTCATCACAAAAGGACTAAGCACATAGATGTTAGACACCATTTCCCAAGGGATAACTATGAAAAAGGAATGATCTCAATCGAATGTTGTGCTATTGATCATCAAAATGCTGATATATTCACTAAAGCACTTAGTAGGAAGCATTTTGAGAGAAACAGGCTGGAATTAGGGATGATTAAGATCACTTGATTGAAAAAAATTTATTTAAATGAATTTTTTTTTTTGCTAGAAAATTTTAATTAGGTACTTAATCAGATTAATACTTGTTGAGCATCATGTATTTATTACCATATTCTTGTGCCATGTATTAATATGATTCCCTGGATACTAATAATGTTTATCTATCTTTGTAAATTGAGGAAAATTTAAAATTTTCTAACAGGATGAACCTGGTTCATCTATGCTGATTCATCTGACTGACAAGGTACGTACTCTTCTCCATATAGTAATTCAATTACAATCACACATGAGCAGGATTCCATCTATATTTCATTCATTCATAAGTCTTTGTACTAATCCATAAATGAACTCGTTCCAAGGAGTCACATCAACACTCAATTAGCCTAAAATAGGGAACTCTCAACCGTCAAATCAATGATACTCCTACAACTATTAGAATTCCACTTGAATAAAAAATTTATCCGTTATAAAATTAATGTCCATATATTATAAAAGAAAATCATTACTCCTCTCTTCATAAAGCTACCTTCAAACCAAGTTTAACTCTTACTACACAACCCAAAACTTGCAACTCGTCCTTTTCTCCTAACAAAGCATAAAAATGTCTTCACCTCCACCAGCTTCTTCGTCTAATTCCTCACCTAATCGTGATTACGATGGAGGACATTCTGAATCTGTCTCCAATTCTCCATCCGTTTACAGCTCTGAATCACCAGAAATTACATCTTCCCCTGAAAATACACCCATTCTTGAACCCACTCCAAACCCTACTCCTGCCCCCAAGAATCATCGTGTTAAAGTTCTTGCTCGGAAATCTGTTGCTTCTGGGGCTAAGGAAAAATTCTTGGAGGACCTTATTAAAGCAGACAAAGGTACTAAGTCAGATTCATCCAGTGAATCCGTTAAATCAGCTAATGAGTAAGAAGCACCTGGTTCAACCAGTTCTGAAAAAGGTAATCTTGAAATCGATTCTGAATTTACTTCTGCGGATAAAAGATTCATGTTGGTGGGGTCTTTTATTGATGTTGAAATACCTGGAAGGAAGAATGGTGGGAGAAAAGAAAGAACTATTGAGATAGAGGGAGAAGAAGATGTGAGGGGATCTAGGGAGGATGGTGCCACGCTGGTTATCTGTGGTCCCATTCCTGAAACTATGGGAGAAAACGTCATTGATTTAGGGGGAAGCATAGTTGAGGAAGCTGCAGCAGGTCTTGCAAGTCTGAAGAAAGGAACAGATGAACCTGGTTCATTGGGAGAAGAAACATTGGCTGAAAGGATGAAGAAACTGGGAGAGTCTTATAACCCCAAAAGAAGAAGGAGTCAGAAACCCAAGAAGGCAACTCACCTAGTTCCTTCAAAGAAAAGAAAAATTTCTGAAGTTGCTGATGTTTCTGCTCCAAAAGTAAGAGCTACTCGTAGCAATGTGAGAGAAGAAGAAGAGAAATTAGAAAAGGCTCTGAAGGAGAGCAAGAAGAAGAGGGCAGCAAAAGGAAAAGCAAAAGTTGGACAGCCTGTTGAGGCTATTGAGATTGAAAAGACTGGTTTGGACCTGGTCCAACAGGAGGAGCAACCTACTCCATGCGTGGCTGAGACACCAAAACCCACAAAGGCTAAGGCTTCTTCAAAGAAGTCAGCTAGAATGTCTGTCACACCAACAAGATCTATTAAGAAGACCAGGGCCAAGCCAAAGAAAGTGAAAGTTGTTGAGGATGATGATGCAGACTGGAGTGGAGAGGAAAAGGAAATTGGAGAGGTGATTGACAGAGTTACTATGTTTGGAAAAATAACAATACTGAAGGGTAAGCTGGTGAAGGATTTAGAGGAACCTGGAATGCAATATCTGATGGAAACTCTGGAGGTGCAAGGCTTGAAGGACCTGGTCCTTCGCATGGAAGGCAGGTTGGCAAGAGCTGAATTGATAGAGTTTATGGGGAATGCCATTGTCAAAGAAGGCAGGGTCACTTCTATGGTCAAAGGAATTGAAGGTTCTTTTGATGTTAAAGAACTGGGTGTTATTCTTAACATACCAACTGAGGGCTATGAGGACTACACAAGGCAGAGATGGCCTTGTCTAGATGGGATGGCCACAGAGTTCAACACAACATCACCAGGTTCTTTAGTGATAGTGAGAAGGAGATTGAACCTAGGCCGGTTTACAAGAGTGAGATGAAGCCAGAGCACAAGCTACTCTTTGAGTTCGTCATCAAGTTCTTACTTCCTAGACAAGAAAGAAGGCACATGGAAAATTATATGGATCTTACTTTGATGGAATGCTTGTACAGTGGAAAGCAAATAAATTGGCCAACTTTCATCATCCAACTCTTTGACAGAGTGGTGAATGGAACCAAAGCACACGCAATTCCTTATGGCTTCATTCTGACAGCAGTGCTTGCACATTTTGGGTTTCCAGTAAAGAAGGCTGAGATGGCTACTGCCAAAGATTATTTTGGGAAAGAAACTTTGCTTACATGTGACTACAATGTCAATGTTCCTGTGGATGAACCTGGTTCATCTAGGAAGCAACCAGTCAACATCAAAGTTAGAACCCTGGTGCAGGAAAATGAGATTAAGGATATGGAGATCCTTCATTTGAAGTCTCGTGTGATTGAGGTTGAAGAATAGTGGGATGCTCTTAGAGCTGAACTAGCAAAGGAGAAATAAAAGAACGAGGGTATTCTTCAGCAGATGTTGTCTCTCCTACACTCCAAGACCACAACCTCCTATGCACCTTCCCATCCTTAGGATTCTCAGAGCTTCCATAACCCATCTTAAGATCAGTTATTAGTTTCAGTTCTTTTTACTCTTTTTTTTGTTGCTCATGGTTGGATTGTTTATATTTTTTTGTATGGCGATTTATTATCGTCACTAATCAATGAATTTTGCTTTTAGTTATTGACTTGTCTCAATGTCTTAGTTAGCTAACATTTATTGGTTTCTTGTGTTGATTAATCATGCTTTGCACTTGCAGTTGTCTCAATGGCCATGAGTAATAATTAATAAAACTGGTAAGTATATCATTTTGCAAACTTTTCGATGATGCCAAAAGGAGGAAGATATGTGCTGAACTTGCTGAACTTTTCAAAATGTTTTTTAAAGTGATATTTATAACTTAATGAACCTAGATTCTCTATGATTAATGCTTAAAACCATACAAAGTTGTTTCAAGTGTATACATGACTAAGCATAGATTTTTTTATCATCAAAAAGAGGGAATTTGTTGACCCATTTCACTGCATAGTTTTGAATATTGACACCAGTTGAACCAGGTCCATCAGAGCACACATCTTGAACGAAATAGCTGGCACATGAACTGTATATGCTTAGGAGATGGTTGTGAATATGAAATATCAATGAACCAAGAGATTGTCTCCTAATGCGAAAAGGTTTCAAACTGATCTGATTAATTGAAGTCGAATTCAGCAAGGAAAGTAACAAAAGAAAGGAAGTTGAGTTTGGTTCGAATTTGTTCACCCAGGTAGAGTTGGACTAGAATTGGAAGACAAGCTCAGCGACTGACTCTATAAATACTTGATGTATTTCCGATGGAATTCAACATGCACAAAATCTTAAGTGAATCAAAGTCTGAAAGCAAAATTCCCAGAGTTATTTTGCTAGCAGAATCATTGTGCGATGCAAAGGCTACAGCTCAACTAGAAGAACTAGTTCCATCTGATTGATATTGAGTCTAGTTGATTGTAGTAGGAGTTTTTAATATTGTATCTTTCAGCTTTCATAGAAGCAATTGTAATAGGTACGTATTGTTCAAGTTAGAGTTAACTTGAGGTGTGTAAAAATTAGCTAGGGGCTTGTTACTACAAAGGGATTAGAGTTAGTCCTAGGATTACAAAAGAGTTTATTTTGTAAGTCTGTTTGGCTCAAAGTTTTAGTGAAGAGTTTGAGAAAATTCTACTGAGGAGTAGGTCGTGGTTTTTTCATCTTTTGAGCCAGGTGTTTTCCACGTAAAAATCTATGTGTTTTCACTTTACTGCTTTTTATTATTCCACAGCAGTAGTAGTTGGAACACCAAGAAGAACCAGGTTCTTCTACTGAGACAGCACTCAAAAATTGGGTAACACACAAAGTAACCTATCTTCTTGAGTGGTATTGAAGTCTAAAACATCAGTTTCAAAGTTCATAGGCTTGAATTTGATGTAATTTTGGTGTCTTCGTGTTGCTTTTGGTGTTTCGAATGCTCGAATAAGTTTTAATGATGTTATGGGGTGTGTTGATAGGATTGGTTGGGGTCCCGGGGGCCTCGGGTGTATTTCGGATGCTCAAATGGGCACTTTTTGGCCATAAGAAGTCGGTTGTTTTCTGGTGTTTTAGCATCAGTGATTTCTTCACTGCGATCGCATGGATTCATCCGCGATCACGTAGAGTAAAAGAGTGGGGCAGGAATTTTTTTTTCTATGCGATCGCGTGGTTAGGATTGCGATTGCATAGGTTGGTCAGGTAAAGCAGTGCGATCGCGTGAGTGTTGGTGTGATCGCGTAGAGGTTATGAGGGGCGTGTGTGGGGTGGAGAGGGCGATAGCGTGTATTGGTATGCGATCGCATTGAGTTGGATGGTCTATGAATCACGATCGTGTGGCTAGAGTCGCGATCGCATTGAAGGGATTTTAAGTGCTGGGCAGAATGTTTTAAAGCCCATTGTTGCGAAATTTTTCATCATTTTCCTCCATTGTCAATGAGAGCTAATTGAGAGGGTTTGAAGAAGAATCAAAGGGGCTCTCTCANCATTGTTGCGAAATTTTTCATCATTTTCCTCCATTGTCAAGCAGGTTGAGAGCTAATTGAGAGGATTTGAAGAATAAATCAAAGGGGCTCTCTCAGAGGTAAGGTTTCCAACTTTATAACTCGTTTCTATATCGTTTTCTAAGTAATTAAACCGGAAAATTGTTGAAATTAAACCCAAATTTGGGGAAGAAGGTGCATGGAATTTGGAATTTTCTTTTGAGGATTTGAGTGTGCAATTATTTTCCAATTTTAGTGTTCTTGGTATGCATAGAATCATGGGAAGACGAGAATTTTAGTGATGTAAACTTTATCGAATTTCGAGACGTGTGCCCGGGGCTCGGGTTTGGCCGAATTTCGAGAATTGTGTCAAA